>CAJNIZ010005021.1:0-11466 GCA_905231905.1 Symbiodinium pilosum | reverse complement strand
TCAAGTCCAAGCATTCACTTCTTAAGCAAGGTTATCCAACAACAGAAATAACCTACCAGCCCATTGGGTCCCACATCATCAAGAAAATTCCGCCCTAAACTCTAAATCCTGAATTCTGAACTCTAAACCCTGGACCTATAACTCCACGTTCTCGCCCACCGACCTTGCCCACCAAATTTATGACCTTGGCCACCAAAAAATGACATTGCCCGCGAAAAATGACTTTGCCGACCGACAACTGACCTTGCCAACCAAAAATGACCTTGCCCACGAAAAAATGACCTTGCCAACGAAATCATTAACATTTGAGATATGTGTGTCAGAGAGGTTTAAGGTTTAGGGTTGCTGGGGAGTAAGGGTATCTTACAAGGTTTTTCTAGGAAGTTTGGGGCTCAGGGGGGAGGGTGCAGTGAGCAGTCCGAAAGTGGGGAGAGTGGAGAGGGTTGAGGCCCTAAAGCCCTTAACCCCTGAACCCCTAAACCCTAACCTCGAAACCCTAAACCCCTAAACCCCTAAACCCTAAAGCATATCACCTTAGGGCTCCCTAAACCCTGTAGACCCATCTTCTCTCACTCCTGCACTCCCCTAAGACAGTAATTAAATCTCAAGATGCTTCGGCAAGGCGACGGCATAGGCTCAGGGTTTAGGGTTTAAGGTTTAGGGTTAAAAGCCCTAATCCCTAAACGTGTCAGCAGGCACCAGCGCAAGGCTTGGGCTTCAAGTCTAGGGCTCACTTTGAGGGACCCTGGAGCTATAGGAAAAAGATGCTATATCCACTCAGTAGCCCTGTTACTGCTATAATCCTATAGTAACCTTGTTTATTTGTAATTAGGTCACAGAACCCGTTCGTAACCCGAGGGTCCCCCCTAAACCTAAGACCCTAAACCCTGAACCCTTAAACCCTAAACCCTAAACCTAAACCCTAACCCTAAACCCCCATGCCTCAGTGTTTAGGTTTCAGTGTGAACCTTTCGGGGATGGGGGTTGGGTTGGGGCTTCAGGCGGATCTGCTTCCTGACTCCTTTTAAGCAGCGGGAAGGCGCAGGTTGCCAAAGAATGCAGCAAACCCTAAACGCTGAGCCCTAAACCCTAAGCCGTAAGACCAAAACCCCCTAAGCCCTGAGCCCTAAACCATCTCAACCCTGAGCCCTAAGCCTTAAGCCCTAAACCCTAGCAGAAGATGACCTGGGTTCGCAGCTCAGAAGCTGACATTGCGATGTAAGGCCCGAAATTCTTAAAAGAGGCCTCTGTAGTTTTTTTGTAATTCTTTTCTGCTATGTAAGGCTTATATGCGCTAGAGTCTAAACTCCTTAGAAAGGGGGGATGTATGGGAAAGTCTACAGGGGACTATGGGGTTCTTAAGGAGATACTAGGAGCTTAGACTATGGCTCATAGCGATGTTGGTACTTGCTCAGTTTCTCTCAACTGCACCCTTGAAATGCTATGTGTTTTTCAAGTCGTAGAGTCGTAGAGCTACGAAGCCCTCCCCCACAACAGGACGCATGACAGCGCCGCAGACTTTCCCCGCCCTCTCTGTTCACGGGGAGTTCCTGAAACCCACGCTCAACTTATCGGATTAGGTGAGGTGGTCCTCAGGACTATCCCTGATTTTCCATTCCACGTTGCCCACTGAACCCTATTTGGAAGGCACATGGAATTGTGTAATACAACTGCGCATCCTGAATAAGGCAATTCTGACCCTCTTGTAACCCTTTATATGTAGGTTGCCTGAGCCATGAGCAGCCAGTAAATCCAAAAAAGTAAAAGCCCTGAACCCTTCATACCTCAGGGGGCTCAAAAGGTGCGATGAAGGTAGGTGGGTTAAAGGATCCTTAGTATATACTCTACTAGATTGTGGCTTATTTCCTCTACCCCACCTTCCTTCATCCCACCGTTTGAGCCCTGTGAATACCGCTCTGACCTCGGGCGAAAGCCGCAACGGCCGCATTGCAGCAGCTCCTTGCCATGATCCGGCTCGGTATACTCTGAGGGCCCTGCAGCTCCTCGATGAGCCCGTTATAACCCCACTGTAAGTACCACTTTAAGATATACTGTAGTATATTATACTAGAGTATAATGTACTTAGTATATTATTATACTATAGTATAATGTACTATCAGGATCCCACAACGTTCAGCATCTAGGCCCTTGATGCTTTTGGCATCCCTGTCACAAGATTAATCAGGGTTTGGGGCTTGGTCATCAGTGTGTCCTGCCCCCACCCATTAACGGTCTGTAATAACAGGGGTCATAGAAAGGGCTCTATGCAGTCACACATTCAATATTTTCCAGCTGCTAATGAGTGAGCCAAGGTTACATTGCTGTCGTTGATAACACCCACATGGCGCGCCTCCTAATGTAGGGAATCGCATGGAGGTCAATGTTGCATTGGCAGGGTTTCAAGATGCAAGCTAAACCGTATAGGCTTCGACAGTGAGAACAGTGTAGGGTTTCTGGCTGCGGGTTTCGGGTTCCAGGTAAAGGACCATCATCACGACTGGAATGAATGCTATGATCTGAATAGAGGCAGTGATACCCATCAGGGGGCTTGTCATCAGGATACGCACTGGTAGGCATCCGAACGTCAGCACGGATATTGGAAGCATGTCGGTCACAAGGCTAAACCGTAAACCCTAATCCCTACACCCTAAACCCTGCTCCCTAAATAGTAGTTTCCATTCTGTTTCCATTGTCCTTATATAACCCCAATATACTATAGTAGTTTCCATGTTCTTTTCCATTGTCCCTAAACCCACTACATGCCCACAAATTAAGGTTCAAAGTTGAAATTATTCAGGACTTCGGGTGTTTACCGCGTACCAGTTGAGGCATGACAGGCCTTTTCCTTTGGTGACTGCATATTGAGTGGACCAGTTCATGCTGTAAGAAACAAACTGCAGGCAAGTGATTGCCTTCCGGTTCAGGGATTAGGGTTTAAGGGGTTAGGCGTTTAGATGTTTTAGGGCTTCGTGATCCTAACTTAGCCGGCATGCAATGTAAGAGCTGAAGAATTACCTGCCACTGGTTAGCGGGGAAGGAAGGCAAGGAAGAGAACATGGAAACTACTATAAGGGTTTTACACGGCTTCAGAGGTATGAAATGACACCACCTTTTTCGGCGGCAGCGACTTCGGAAAACGCGTAGCCAAGCACCCGTGGCTGACGCGTAGAGTTTAGACTTGCATGTAGTTCACAGACGGGCGTACAAATCCTCAAATAAGGATATGAGCCATAATCTAAACTCTTTGAAGGGGGCTATATAGGGGATTGCATGGGTGAAATGATAGGGCTTAGTAAGGGGGATACAAGGAGTTTAGACTATAGCGATATGTAGGCATCGCCCTCCCGCGGAAAACCCTCCTTGCAACTGCTCATGAGCCTTGCATCGGCGTATCTTGATGCAGAAGCTCAATGGCCATTTCCCCAAAGTAGCTTCCCCCATATGCGATTGTAAATCCGAATCGATCTTTCCAATATGCGTTGACCCCACAGCAAATCGTTTTCTTTGGAAAGCCCCCTCAGATGTACGTTTGAATCTCCCAACATAGCGGTCGCCCCTTACCATCCAGTTCTAGACAACATCACGGGAACCCCCCACTGGCTGGAAACCCCCACATGAAGCTCTCAGCGGTCTCCTGCTAGGCACATTGCCTGGATGCTCTCGGAGCTGCGAATCGAAGAGCCGCAATGCCTTCCGCAGACAAGGGCATCACCAAGGGCCGGGTAAGCATTGCCTGTGCGAATCCTGAACTTACTTACTGGCAGTTCGCAGGAACGGAGGGGAAGTTATCGCAACAGTCCCTATACTATATACCCCTCGACAACAAGCCCCATTCCCCTCCTGCTCTCACCATCAATCGCCAGAAAGTAAGCCGCGAACCTCCCTGGACCCCTAGGCCGCCAACAATATTTGAGCCATGGTCTAGTATCCTCGTACCCCCCTTAATAACCTCTATACTAGTCCCCTAAATAGTCCCCTATGTAACCCCCCTTAGAGAGTTAAGAGAATAGCTCAAATAAACGTTTATCAATTCTGGAACCCTGCCAAAATGGTTTTGCTATGGACTGGTGGTGTTTAAGGTTTAGGGCTTAATCTTGTTTCCGGAACGAAGTTGTCAGTTTGCTGTTGCTGGGTCAAAACCAGTATCGAGTTAGACGCAAAGTCTACGATCCAATGGGCCTTCATAGGTTGCATTCCACCTGGTTGGAGAATTCCTGGAGCTTGGGCCTCTGTCTCAGAAACATCCGTAATTCCCCGAGACTGAATTACTGTAGGGATGTTCTACAGATTATGCAGGGATGCAATGGAACACTATGTGCCGCGCGCGGCATTCCAGAAGCAGTACAACCGCCCACATCTTTTACCGACTTTCAGGGCTGACCAAAAGTCAACTGAACACCAAACCCTCCATACAAATCCTAAACCCTAAAACCTAAACCCTAAACCCCTAAACCCTAAAGCCCTAAAAACCCTGCACAAGGTTCAGGCCACCATCGCCTAAACCTTTCCACCAGATTTAACGCTCGAGCCTCTGGCCACCGCGACGCTCGCGATAATGCGGAGAGCCTGCCGCAATGTGTTTTGGGGTTTAGGGTTTAGGGGTTTAGGGTTTTGGGGTTTAGGGTTCTGGGGTTTACGGTTTAACGTTTAGGGGCTTAGGGTTTGGGGTTTAAAGATTAGGGTTTAGGCAGGTCACAAGTACACCATCTCCTTGTTGGAGTACCATTGCAAGCTATGATCCGTGGTTTCGTATTAAGATTTGCAAGAATGAAAACAAAAAGATGTCCAACAGTGAATCAACCAATTAGCCTGGAGCCCCACAGAGGGCCCTGCAGCAGCACGTTACTTTTCAAACAAGGTTATTCGAAGGTTTGTGGGACGTAATAACTGCTTATGACTGGGGTTACAAACCCGCTTATAATTGGGATAACTCCTATAAGACCTAAGGTTTTCTGGAACAATAGTAATCACAATTGTCATTACTATTAGTAATTAAGGGCAGTAAAAATTGTAGTACTAATAGCAATAATAACAAGGATGATCTGCTGAAGTAGAAGTGGACCCAAAAACTCACCAGAATCTCGGCTGGCAGGCTGTTATCCCCATGTAGAATGCCAAAATACCCCTGACAAGTGCGCATCTTACTGCGGGGGGGGTTAACAGGGGACGAGGGAAAATGATCCTTATGTAAGGATTACATACAGATTTTTCCGTTGTTGCCTACTCACCCCCAGGAAGCATGTACTATTGTAGTAGTTTCCATGTTCTTTTCCAGTGTCTCTATATAACCCTTATCAGTACTACATTCTCCCTTTCTAGCCCTGAATAGATTCCCTTATTCCCTACTAACCCCGAATAAGGTATAATTGCCCATAACCCTTCTTCCCTCCATCAGCGCAGCGTCTGTGGTCATGTCCAGTGTGAGCCGATCGCTGGGCATTTGGATGACCTACAATCAATATCTCCCCGTAAATATACTGGACGTGGGGTTCCTTACTAGGGACTACATTAAGAACTATACTAAACTAGAAGAGGGACCCCTATGTCCACACTTGATGGTCCTTAGGTAAAGCTAATATTGACAATACCTTACATGAACCCTGGACTAAATTTGTAGTATATCCATTGATAGGTCTCCCCCAAAACCCTATATAGTCCCCCATAGGTCCCCCCAACCTAAATTTAGTCCGTAGCTTACGTAAGAATGAGGCAGCAATGGAGAATCAGGCCAGGGCTCCGGCTTTCATTCTTAGAGTCTAGGGTTTGGGGGCTCTTCAGGGGCTTCATGGAGGAAATACACATCTGCTGCCAGACTGCGGCAATCGACTTTTCTAGGCTCCAAAACTCAAGACTTGACAAGACTTGTTTCAGAATACGGGCTTTGTTCTAGAACGCGGGGTTTTTCCACCTAATTCTATTCTGTATTCATTTTTCTACTTGAAGAGAAGCCAAAAACCATAAGATGTCTCCATGGTAACAGTCATGGATAAGCGACTTCCCTGATGGAACCAAGGAGGGGGATGCTTAGCTTGGTGTTCGTAAGTGCAATTTTGAAGACGAAATTTCTAACCTCCTATATAAACCCCCAGATATAATGTAGTAGCCTCCATCTTCTTTTCCATATCCCAGTATTACCCCTATATCACCCGAATATATACCTTTACATATTTGGACCAGAGCCCAATGTCCATCTTTGACAGTGGTTGACAGTGGCGCGCTCTTGCACAGAATGTTGCTCATGCCGGTACGTTTGAGAACAGCATGTGCCAAATACGCCAAAAGTCTGACAGTAAGCGATGGAAGCTTCATGGTGCAGAAAGGTTTAGGGTTCAGGGGCGCCTAATAATCCTTATTATGGGGACCCCAAAAGGGCACCCCTAATTGTGGGAAACCCCCCCTAAACCCTAAACCCTAAACTCCTAAACTCTAAGCCCTTGTAGTCTTACTGGGACCCCTAGGCCCAAAGCTGTGGAACTTTAAGCCGACTTGTTCTCTTTGCTTTGGGTCCCGGGCGCCGCTGAGCAGCAGTACCCTGAGGGAGTTAGCCCTGTCCTGAAAGAATGCAGGAACGGTTTCAGAGTTTGGGACTCGGGATGCCAGGGCTTTAGGATTTACCTAAGGGCTCCTACGTAGCTCATTTTTGGGTCTGTTATGGTTTTTTGGGTAAGGGATTATAATATACTACCCCAAAAGGAACTACATTGGAGGGTCTGGGTAGGCTATAGGGTGCAGCGCCTAGGACTTAATTCTGGTTTTGGAGTCAAGGCTCGTGTCTAGGGGGGCAGGGCTGGGCCGGGGGCTACAAAGAAGGAAGCAGAAAAGGAAGCAGCATTGAAAACTGCCGGCTCATTGAAGTTCAGACGCAGGCGGAGCTCTTTTGGCTTCAGTTGAAGATGAAGTCAGCAGAATGGACTGCGAAAAGGCCAAACCATACACCCCGTTTAGGGTTTAAGGTATAGGGTTTAGGGTCAGTACTTCCAAGGAAACTGAACAGAATGGGGTTCCGTATTAAGCTTTGTTCACTGTTAAGGGTCCTTTCATAAGGCAAACATTGACGGTAGCTCAACTCCAGATAGCTCCCCTTCAGCCAGAGGGACACTAGCTAGTCCTGATGGGCCCCTTTGCCAAGGTCTATACCTGTGCATCGGCGATTGGCTTGGGCCTTTTCTTATGCTGTTCTCCACCTAACCCCTGGACAAAATTTGTAGTATATCCCTTAATAGGTCCCCCCCAAAACCCTATATAGTCCCCCATAGGTCACCCCCAACCTCAATTTAGTCCGTAGCTCACCTCATGACATCCGACTGAACCCCAGCATTATGAGGGATCAAGGCGGGTCGACGCAGCCACTGCCTCTATCCCTTATCCTGGTGCAGTACACCTCCTAAAGGGGGCGTGTTAAGAAAACAACTGTATGGCCCGGGCAATTGGTTTTGATCTGGACCCGCATGGCCTCTTCAGCGAGGCTTTGATACATGAGTTGTGGAGATCATATACTATAACATGATCATGATCATGGAACTCGCAGATCATAGCTGATGGTGTGGACAGGTATGGAATGGGTTTAAGGTCTAGGGTTCAGGGTGGTAGGGCAAACGAATAAGGATATGGAACGAGGGATATGGATTGGAGACGGTGCTAGGCGCCCGACGCCTGGCTACAGACCAAACAAAACATGATTTCCGTAGATACGCAAAATCTAGAGACAAACTCCTGACAAGAATCCTCCTGATCAGTACTGCAACACTCTTTAAGTTTCAGTCCAAACCCAAAGCACGCTTAGACCTGCATCTTCAACATTCCTAGCCCCATGAGTTTCAGGCGGTAACTGGGGCTCCCTGAACACCAAAACTTTTACATCCCACATATCCCTGTAATGTCCCTACATGACCCTATCCCCGATAATTTAACCCCTGTACACGTTATAAACCCTGCTTTGGATGGGGCCCGGACGCGCGCAGCTCGTCCCAAAGTGCAAGTACACGGGGCCAGGCAACGTTCTGCCAGCTGTAACTTACCGTCCAAGTACCTAATGATCATATACATACCCAAAACCCGTACTATGATTACTATTACCCAAAACCCAAGTACCTAATTATTGGGTACCTGGACCTTCTTGGGGTTCGCATGGAATGACAAAGGAGTGGGATGTAGGGATCAAAGGGATCCCGCCCTACATTTCTTCCAATCTCAAATAGTATAGGGCTTGTAGGCTGTCTGGTTTAGGGTTTAGGGTTTAGCGTTTAGAGTTTAGGGTTTAGGGTTTCCCTAAGCCCTAAATCCTGAACCCCGAAATGCCGGCCTTTGCCAACCTAGGGACATGCTTCTGAAAAAGACTTCTCAACACAACTCTGCGCGGGTTTAGGGTTATAGTCTCCCTTAAGTAGATAGAATATGGCTTTGAGCATAAGAAGATCCCCATACACCCCATATTCTATCTGCTTAAGGGGGCCTAGAGGCTTTGGGGTTAAACAATGTAGGGAGAGAGGGCTGATGGTTCGTGAAGGCGTTTGGTATGGCGTGCCACTGGGAACCACAACTGCTCCCAGCACGGAAGCCTCTGACTTTCTGAGCGGCCCTTTTCAAGTAGAACTGCCCCGCAAGTCGTCAACCATTATGAAATTTCTGTACGTTTTAGTTCTTTCTTTGGGGGTCTCCCCTGATGAAATGGATTATAGAATATTGGGGTCTATGTTGAGCTTGAACCTATTTAAGTAATCTACAATATGATGCAAAAAAAGGTTGGCATTTGTTGGCGGACCTGCAAGCTAGGTATCATAAACTAATCACTCCAGTGGCGGTACTGCTGCTTACTCCTACACCCTAAACCCAAGTATATGTGGTAGTTTCCCGAAATGGGGGACCCCCAGTATAGATCCCAATATAATAGGATCCTTATTATTGGGACCCCTAAAAAAATACCTCCCAATTTTGGGAAACCCCATATGAGAGACTGAATGGGAGGCCTTGCCGTCGACCATTTCTTGGTGTCCGGATGTGACCCCTGCAAAGTAATGTGAACTATAGTCTAAACTCCTAGTATCCCCCTTAATAACCCCAATAGTAGTCCCGTATATACTCCCCTATATAACCCCCTTTAAGGAGTTTAGATTATAGCTCCTTTGAGGGAGCCTTGACGGTTTGATTCAGGGTGTAGGGTATGGGGTTTAGGGTTTAGCGTTTCGTACTTACAACACATACCCCTAGTTCCTTTTTGTATTACCCAAGCCTCCGAAATGCGTACTTTAGGGTGCAGCAGGCGCCTCTTAAGAAATCTACAAGGCCTCTGTCTACCTGCGGCTCGTAGGGCATGAGCTCCAATCCAACGCTATATATGTAGAGGTTTCCCAATATCAGGGGTGCCTTTTTGGGGGGTCCCCTGCAAAATGACTATAGTATTTTGGGGTCCATATTGGCGTCCCCTTATTTTGGGAAACTGCCATGTCTCTAAACCCTAAACCCTAAATCCGAAGCCCTAAATCCGAAACACCAAGCTCCGGCTCTTGCCCCACCTTTCGCAGGGCGCCGGTGAGCCTGCGCTCCAGCGTGAAGATTCGGTCCTTACGCGGATCAGGATCACTTTCTGGAATTTAGGGTTTAGGGTTTAGGATTTAGGGTTCAGGATTTAGGGTTTAGGGTTCAGGATTTAGGGTTTAAGGTTTAGATAGATTTTGGAGCGGGATATAGGGTCTATGGCCTACCTGGAGCCTTACTCTGGCTCCCAGCGGTGATTTCCTAATTTCTTTCTGCATGTGACGTACCCTATACGAGAATATACAAGGAGTCTGGGACCACGATCTTGATGATTATATAGGCTCCTACATCACCTGATTTTAAGGTGACTATAACGTCCTTTCTCTGAAGAAATTATGGGGATTATGTTGGCAGACCTGTACATGGGAGGAATTTAACAAAAAGTCTCCCCAACCGAGGCACATAAGAATATGCGAAAGGTTTAGGGATTAGGGTTTAGAGAACAATTTTCAGAATAATATATACGCTCACCAAATTCAAGAACACTATTATATACACCATCCATATCATCCTACGTAATATGAGCTACAGGCAATATTTCCAGAGATAACTAATGGACATGCGTTCCTTTCAGGGGCTATATTAGGGACTATATTCAACTACAAGAGTGACCCCTATGTCCATTGCCTAGGGTCCCTTAATAAGGCTAGTATTGACAGTAGCTCATATGAGTAGCGTTTTTGTGGTTGCTGAACCTGGCCAGATTATTTTCAAATAGTCAAACGACCACAACCAAGGATACAGGCAAATCTCACTCTCTCTTTGGGACTAGATGAGCTATAGTCTCAACCCCTAATATCCCCCTTAATAAACCCAGGCACCCTGTCTCCCCCAGATAACCCTCTTGAAGGAGTTTCGACTACAGCTCAAGTAATAACCCTTCCAAAGTGCCGCCCAAAAGAGGAGCTCCCCTCAGATATAGCCTGTTCAGCTTCCTCTTGGGTCCTCCAACGAAGCTTACGGCTTACTAGAGGGGCCTGTGAAGTCCACGCAGTGTAGGGTTTAGGGTTTAGGGTCACTGTGAAGTATACATGATATCATAGATATCCCCTTAACAAGCCCATCGTACTTCGTTTCACCAGAGTTGTTTTCGAACGAACCCACTAGTAACCGCTTGGGGTAGCACAAAGTGGGGTTCAGGGTTCAGCGTTGCGCGGTATCTGCATCCGGCGACATGGAAGATTAGCTTGAAGCCATAGATGGCCACAAACACAAACAGTGGATTTCCCACAGCTGCCTTTTGCCCGGCCCCTCGGCCCTATGACAATTCGCATAATATGCACATATTTCTGCAGCCCCCTTTTGAGAACCCTCATATGAAGAATCTTCAGATTTGGATCGCCCATGTAGCTAGGATCCTCATATCTTTGCGGAAGCACAGGAAGGGCCTGATTCTATATCTTCATCAGAAGGACGTTTCGTCCCTGAGTACATATCCTTGTTTAAAACCTCACAGACCCTAAACCCCAGAACCCCAAACTCTAAATCCCAGAGGGAAGCACGTCGACAGTGGCCAGGGTGGAAAACCGACGGCGCAGCCTGGCGAGAAAGAAGGGCTAGAACTTACCACAGCACGGTTTAGGACTTCAGCCGCAAGAAGTCGGATAAACAAATCAAAAATTTGGAGGCATTGAACTTGCCTACTCATGAACCAACTTTATGTCCCATACTTGCTGCAATACCTGAAGGCCTTCATTAAAAAAAACACACACACACACACAAACTAGGGGACAACAGTTGAACGATCTGCCACCTTGCCCACAAATCGCCATACATCCCCATATACCCCTTATACATCCCCATGTAGCCTTACAGGGTAGTTGATCTAGACTCCTGTTTCCAAAATGGCTAGAAGGGAACATCATTTCTCCTAGCGCCCTAGCGTTTCCCTTCTAGACCTACCACAAACCTGAATCCTTAACCCTAAGCCCT
>CAJNIZ010005019.1:5990-20286 GCA_905231905.1 Symbiodinium pilosum | reverse complement strand
GGTTTAGGGTTTCAGGCTTTAGGGTTTCAGGGTTTAAGGGTTTAGGGTTTCAGGCTTTAGGGTTTCAGGGTTTAAGGGTTCAGGGTTTCAGGGTTTAGGGTTTAGGGGTTTAAGGGTTTGGGATGTAGGGTTTAAGGGTTTAAGGGTTCAGGGTTTTAGGCTTTAGGGTTTAAGGGTCTAGGGTTGGTTTAAGAATCAACTCAGGTACTGCTTTCCGCAAGCAATCCTCATGTTCGCGGTGGGGTCCTGAGATCAATCTTGCGGAGGGTTCCCTGCATTGAGATTTAAGGGGGGCTTGAGCTTTCATAGCGTTTGGATTAAGTTTCTCGCTTATTGCGCGGACGCCCCCACAACTTTGGCACAATGTCTGGGTGTAAACATGGAGAATCGGGCGTAGAGGTATTTTTCAGGTAAGGTCGGCTATATATGTAGAGGGGCCATGAGAATACTACCAGTGACATTTTAGGTTTTTTATGGCAACGGAAGATTGCCCCGAGCACCAAAACACCAAACGTTACGGACAAAATTGTAGGCTCCAAACTCCCAGCCCTGAACACCCTAAACCCTTAAACCCTTAAACCCTTAAACCCTAAACCCTTAAGACCTAAACCCTAAACCCCTGACCCGCAGCTCAGGACCAGCCTGAGCTAGCAGCTGTTTCAAGGGACTGTCGACTGTCTTTGCGGCCGGTATCCTGTAACAGCGGTATAGTCAATATGGGGTATATGGGGATCTTATTGTAAAAAACCCGAGGCCATAATTTATGTACTTAAGGGGGACCATACGCTGTATGCTTAGTAATGGCAGCTGTAGTTGGGACTTATGCTGGGAGGGGTCTGTTCCCTAATCCCTAAACCCTAAACCTTAACCCTAAACCTTAACCCTAAGTCCTAAACCCTTAACCTTAACCCTGAGGCCAGTGTGATCCCTAATCCCTCCGGCCTAGCTTTTCGGTGTGGAGGGTGCTGCATCGCGGGACAACAGCCCTAGGGATCTCCTGGGGTTTAGGGTTTAGGGGTTTAGGGCTTAGGGTTCAGGAGTCTAGAGTTTAGGTCCTGAACGTGCTTTTTCGCCCCGTCTTTTTTGGTTTCCAGAAGTACAGGGACCCGAATATGTATCCCAATATACCATAATTCTTAATCTTCATAAGATCCCTATATCCTGCCTGGATTCTCATATGTCTTAGGTCCCTGGGTTTAGGGTTTTCTTTTTGTGCCGTTAGGGTCTGGACCCATAAGCCATGAATATAGCCCGTAATTTGCGCATTTGGGATCAGAAACCCAAGGGTACAACCTAAGCGTACAAACTTAAAGCCCTTTGAGCTGTTCGAGAAACTGCAAGGTGAATTACACTGTTGCCACGAATTTCTCAGAAGATGCACTTCATGGTCATCAACCTCACGTTCTGATCCTCACACCCCCGATGCCACAGGCCCTAATGCCAAATTCCACAAACATGTAAAGCTGAATCCCAAAACATTCTGTTTTGTGTAAGCTCCTAATACTAAACTTGATTCTCTGGAGTGTTTTTCCCGGCGGCTAGAGCAAGCCTAACCCTAATGACCTCGCTCAAACCGTGCACCCTAAACCCTAAACCCTTAAACCGTAAACCCTAAACCCGAACCTAGATCACCATGCCGATTGCCCTGCTGGGGCCGTTGGAAGACGACCCGGATTTGGGCCTGGCTCTGGCCCCGGCAATAGGATCTAAGGGTTAGGGTTGGGGTTTTGGGGCTTAGGATTAGGGGTGTAAGGTTTAGGGTTTGGGGTTTTAAGGTTTGGGGTGTAGGATTCAGGGTGTCGGATTTGGGTTTATTGGATTTTAGGGTGTGGGTTTAGCGTTTAGGGGCGTCTTTGGGCCTTGAAAGGCCCCTAGAATCTCTAGCAAGGCACAGGGTCCATGCAAGGGGTCCAGGGCTCCAACTTGACGAGGGTTGGTTGAAGTAAAAAGAGGGTCTTGATTGCCTCAACTCCCCAAAACAAGATCCTGTTCAATGTCATATTACAGCTATAGGGAATATGAAGTTTACCAAAATCTTCTCCTTTGTTTTCTAGTTAAGGATTGGTGATTGGGGCAGTAACAGCCAGGGTTGTGGGATTTGGGGATCGGGGTTTAGGGCGACGGTCTGTGGATTAGGTTCAGGGTTTGGATTACTTCAGGGTTTCTCAGGCTGTGTGCCTGCTTAAGGGTCTCATGGGTGGGTATCGGACTTCTATCGGGATTGTATGAGCTATAGTCTGAACTGCTTAAAGGGGGTTATATACGGGCTATGAAGGGAGATACTCGGAGTTTAGACTATGGCCCATATCGGGGCACCGTCTGTGGGGACTGCACAACAAAAAGCATATAGGGAGCGAACATAAACGGATCTTTGTGAATACGTACTCTGAAAACCCGCGCCCAGATGTGTCTAGCCTCCCTCGGCGTATGAGTGCTTTACGAAATTAAAACTGAATGAGGCAGCAACATCTTCAGAAAGGTTGGTGCCAACAGCAACTAGATTTTGGAAGCGTTGCTGGGTCTGCCCAGATAAGATCAGCACAGGACAGTGAAGCTCCTAATCATGGCTTCTGCATCTCCCCTTGCCACCCTTACCCTCCCTATCCCTGCAGGTTTTGCACCTTCAGGTAACAGGGGATCCAAGTGCTAGGTCGGTTTCGCCAAGAAGTTCTCGAACAGACAATAAAGCTGTTGCAATAATGCGCAAGTTTGTATGGCGTACTCTAGTAGGGGAATATTTGTTGCGAGGAGGGTCATCCTGGGGTGGAAAGTTACAGCTTAAAGTGCAACATCTGGCTTCTTTGCGGCAAGAGGCAAAAGCTCAGGTTTAGGGCTCAGGCGTCCTGAAATTCCAACTCTTCACCCAAGAGCTGAATCCCAATTTAGCCCGTTGAATTCCCATCGCCCACGCATAGCCTCTATGTACATGCTATACAAGCACGGGGAATCTCGAAGCCACCATCATTGTTGCAAACAGCTTTTATATCCCAAAGGGAGCAAGAAGCGCACCCAAGCCCAGGACAACTCCAGTATCAACTCTATCCTTGCGCTGGGTACATTGGCGCGGGCTTCCGGCAAGTTCGTGAACGGAGTCTTAGTCGACCATCTGGGTGCGGCTTTGCTGAAGCAGATGCAGGGCTTGAAGGGAATTGGGCTTTAGAGTTGTTGTATGAGCTATAGTCTAAACTCCTTAAAGGGGGTTATATAGGGGATTATATAGGGGACTACTATAGGGGTTATTAAGGGGATGCTAGGAGTTTAGACTATAGCTCATATCAGCTCTTATCAAAGTACTTGTTTTCCCCAGCTCGAGTGCAATCTCAGCGGGGCCAAATTTCAACCCCTGATCCGTGATGTGTTTATGCAGCACCCAACTGATACCACCTTCAAAACTTCAGCCCTAGCCAGGCTAGTTTCAGCACGAAACCCACCAACCAATCAGGGTTTAGCAAGGTTTTCGTGTTGAGAGGCAGTTGTTGCTTTACTCAACCCTCCGGCATTGTGGTCCAAAGTCTAGACTCCTTCATGGGAGTTAGGGGATTCTGTAGGGTTCAGGGCTTAGGGGGTTATAAGGGGATTATGTGGGGGAGTACTATAGGGTTTATTAATATTAAGGAGGATACTAGGAGTGTAGACTACAGCTCATTTTGTGGGTTGTCAACAGTCTTGTTCCCAGTATAATACCCCTCCCCAATATATAGGATATACCAGAAAACCAACTTTTGAGAACCCCCCCCATGTCAGGTGTGCAAGGCAGGTGTGCAAGGGATCCGACATTGTTACCCTAAACTCTAAACCCTGAACCCTAAACCCTTTCCAACCTCAGAAACGCCCAGGTCCGCCCCTTTCTCTGCGTGGCGCTGCTTCTTTCCTCAGCAGCCTGTGTGGTCTTTGCTTCGTCCAGCGGTGCTGGCGGCTCCTGCAGCATTCAGCCTAGGGTTGTTGACCTTTCGGGTTTGCATTTCAGGAGTTGGGGTTTCTGATTTTGAGATTCGGGGATATTCGGGGTTCGGTGTCTAGGATATAGGGATGCAGCTTTGTGGGTTTTTTCGAGACTGTAGGAAATGAGCGGGGACGAGATAGGAACATGCAGCGATGAGATGGGAGCTACACAGGCATTAGCCTTAGGAGGGTTGTCATCTGAAATCCGAAATCCCTAAATCCTAAATCCCTGAACCCTAAATCCCTAAACCCTAAATCCCTAAACCCTAAATCCCTAAGCATCTCTAGCTGCTCCAGCTGCTGATGGTGCTCTCGATTCCTAACATACAGGAAAAGCATGGTTGGGATTTAGGTCTTCCCCCTTTACCACCTGAGGCTCTGCTTTTGGACTTCCGCGCCAATTCATGCCATAGGGTTTAGGGTTTAGGGTTCAGGGTTTAGGGTTTAGGGTTTAGGGTTTAGGGGCTTAACCCCTAGACCCCAAATCCTAAACCCAATAGGCTTGGGGTTCTTTGAGACCCTAAACTCAATGGGTTTGGGGTTCTTTGAGTCTCAGGCAAGGAGAGGTCCCCTGTCATGAAATGCATACGCAGCTTTGTAGATGCCTTCTGTTCCCTTTGAAAAGCTGCTAGTCCAAAAGCCGCAATCCCCAAGCCCTAAACCTCGGACTCCAACAAATCCTGAGCCCCAAACCTTGAAATCTATGAATGGTTGTTATACATCTATAGCCATGTTCCCAAAGCCGTCTTCTGATTATTCCTACATCATATGGTAGTTTCCACATTGGGGGATCCCAAGACAGACCCCGAAAAGGTGCAGTCCTTACTTTGGGGAATTTACTGAGGTATCCCTATTTTGGGAAACCCTAAACCTCATAAATCGCTATAGCCCTATATATCTCTATAAATCCTAATAGCCCCCTTAACGATACCCCTAATCTTGGGAAGCCCTAAATCCTAAAAGTCCCTAAACTAGCCTTTTACATATCCCTATAGATCCCAATATCCCCCTTTCAAGGCACCCCTAATTTTGGGAAGCCCTAAATCCTATAAATCCTTACATAGCCCTATATATCCTTACAAATCCCAACATCCCCTTCCTAAAGGTACCCTAAACTTTGGGAAGCCCTCATCCCAACATCCCCATTTTACAGGTACCCTAATTTTGGGAATAAATCCTTCACTAGCCTTATATATCCTTATAAATCCCAGCATCCCCCTTTTTCAAGGTACCCCTAATTTTCCGGAAACTCCTGTAGAGAGCCCCTCAGAAGCCTCCAAATGATCTCCTATAGGCAGGCCCGAGCTCCCTTGGAATGGATTTTGGGTTTGAGATTTAGGGCTTGGGATTTAGGATTCAGGATCTCGGGTTTAGGATTTTGGGTTTAAGGATTTAGGGTTCATAATTTAGGGTTTAGGAATTTAAAGTTTAGGGTGCAGGGTTTAGGACTTGACGAAGTATATTTGAATGTTTTTCAAGATGATCCCTATAGAACCCCTGATAAGGACTCCCACAATCCCCTTGCAATCCCTCTGTATCCCGAACCTAATATTTCTACATGTACTAAACTTTAAACCTGCAACTCGTTCCTCAAAAGCACCTATTTTGAGAGACTCCCTCTTTTTAAGCACCCCCAGCAATATGAGCTATAGTCTTAACTCCTCAATGGGGGGTCATATAGGGGAGTATATACTGGACTACTGTAGGGGTTGTTAAGGGGGATACTAGGAGTTTACACAATGGCTCATGTTCGCATGACTGTAGTCTACAAAGGTTCGTCCTTAGGTTCCAAATGAAGGGGTCTGTCCCGTTTGAGGCCCCTCGAAATCGGCTGTGGAGGCCTCCAATAATCACCAAGATGATGGACACATCTTCCTGGTACAATTTAGTATATTGTATCTCAAATAACCCACAACACGATGTTGGTACTGATTTGGGCCCTTGTAAAGTACCCTGTGGGCAGGAACGCTGGGGGCAGCTGTCGCCACGCTTAACTATTGCTGCTCTGGGGCATGGCTTACAGGCTGCAAGGTCATCGAAGCCCCGATGCAAGAGAGGTTTGGGGTATACATGAATATATATTCGGTGGTACAGCGGGGTTAATTTGCGGGGTTCAGGGTATGGGGTTAGGTTGATGTGACATCCGTTGCGGAGATTTTTGAATCCAGGGTTTAGGCGCTCAGGGTCTGCAGTTTTCACAGCTGATAGGATAGGAGGAAACATACGCCCTGAATCCCCTGAACCCTAAACCTTGCTCTCCCTTGGAGAAAGGGTCCCATAAAAAACCTTGAGCAACACCTTCAAGTGATACTCTTGCAAGGCTGCCTTCCTTGCTTGCACGCCAATGGGTAGTCAGAAGTGGGGTTACACATGTCAAAACCCCTTAAAGGGTTTTTTTTCTTATAGGGGATTATATAGGGTTTAGGGTCTAGGGTCTAAACTCCTTAAAAGGGGTTATACGAGGGATTATATAGGGGAGTACTATAGGGGTTGTTAAGGGGGACACCAAAAGTTTAGACTATAGCCCACATAGGGACAGCCTGAACACCCTCTCGCAGAGAAACTTTCAGATTCTTTCCATTTCTTATTGACACATTGCTCTGTAACCCCCTCGGCTAGTCGTTGGTGGTAAACTACCCATCTATAATGCATGGGCTTCCATAAGCCCGGAGTCCTACATGGCCGATAAATAGCAGAGAACCCCTAAAGAATCCAAAAAATGGAACCGCCCTAATAATCCCCTACTTTCCCCAATGTAGTAATGGGTTTAGTAATGGGTTCATATTGGGGAGGGGTTGTATGTTTTGGATCTTGTAGGGGGTCTGGGAGGGGGACCCCAACGTGGGAACCCAACGTGGGAACCCCAAAAGCTTCCATGTATTTTTCCATTGGTTCTCCATTGTTGGGCCCTACCTACCTTAAACCCTTAACCCCAAACCTCGGCTGCGCTTCGAAGCTCCACATGTTTGAGGAGCGACGGTTTCGTCGAGAGGACTCGGGCCTTTGCTTCTCGGTGCCGCGGCATGCAAGGAGAATCTATCAAACTCTCTGCGTTTTAGGGTTCTATGACGTACGTGTGTTTGGAGATACAAGGATTGCTGTAAGTAGTATGGGTGGGATTATCCTAAACCCCAAACCCTAAAGCCTCTACTTGTATACATGTGGTCGGACAGCTTCAGGAAGTAGAGTGCTGGAAGTTTGGAAGCGCGATCTTTGCTCTTCCTGCATGTCAGTCACGTTCGCGCCGATGTCATTACACTGGCCACCTACTTCTAATGCAAACGGCCCTGGGAAAGCCATCATAATTTTTACCTCGTTTATGGCCGTCATCATCGCAGTCATCGCCATCTTCAAGCGACAGCACGGAAGTCAGAGAGCAAGCAAACCTGCTAAGAGTCTGCGCTGCATTCTTGATTAAGAAGACTTCTGCGACAACCTCAAGAATTCATGCACCTCACCCTGCACACCAAGAGGGATGAATACCATTGCCCTCCTCCAACTTAAGAGGAATGCCAGCCCTGTTTTTCAAGCTACGGTAGTCTTTGTAGGCCCCCCTTGGACTTTCCTAGTACTTCAGGGTAGGCTGAGCTGAGGTACTGGCCACCTGCTCTCGCATCTGGGCCTGGCTATTAAGCGTTTAGGACAAGAGCCATGTAAGCTACGGACCAAAGTTAGGTTGGGGGGGACCTATAGGGATATGTAGGGGGTTATGGGGAACCTGTTGGGAGATATGCTATAACTCTAGTCCAGGGCTCATATGATAGTCGTAATATTTTAAAGGGGCGGGGGTAGATAAGACCCCCTTATTGATTCAAAGGGTATAGGTCAGAGGCCTCGAGCTCCGGTCGAAATTTTAGGTATAGGTCTACCCTACGCGGCCTAGACCTTAAGCGCTGGACCCTGAAAGGCATTCGTTCTCGCGGAGTGGCATGTATTTCTTCTAAGGGCGCATGTAAGGCCATCGTGAAAATTTGAGATTTTTTGCCGATTTTAGAGAAAAATCAATGTAGGAAGGATGGATGGATGCTGAAATGGGACTCTTCCTAAGCCAGTACATTGCTCTGGAGAACACACCCGAAGCCCAGCTGCCCAGAGAGCCCAATACCCTTAATTAAGGGATATACCCTAAATGGTACCAGGGTCCCAAATTATGGGTTGAGCCATATTCCTTAGTTAAGGTGTATTGTGCTTCCTGTGTGTAGTTGTAACCCTGAAGCCCCGAGCTATCTGCATTAATCACAGGGCTTGAAGTGATGGTGAGGCAAAGGCCTCAACAGCCTGAAGTCCGGGGTTTAGGTTAGGGCTTCGGGTCTAGGATTTAGGGCGGCCATGTGCCCAACTCTATCCCAACTGTAGGCTCCGCGGACTAAAGTAGATGCCCTGCATCGATTAGGACCTATAGTGGATGTAACATGGTTTTTGGATTTTCCGTGTGTGGAGTGACATCGAGGAGGTAGAATCCCACCCTGAGGAAGCCCAAATCTTTGCAAACCGAGGTTCCACAGTAGGTTTGGGAGGGGGGAGCGTGTCAATATCCCTTTGTACTCCATACTCTGCTTCTATTAGTAATGAAGCCGGCCACCCCGCCTCAGCAATTCATAGTCACCTTACTACATAGTCATTTACTATTGGGAGCATTGCGACTGGGACGCCAGTTTTCTGGTTTTAAGGGTAGGGGTTAGCCCTAAACCCTGAATGCAAAACCTTAAAACCCAAAACCCTAAACCCTAGACTGCAGGGGCCGAAATAATTGCCAACATTATGATCCTAGAGTTCTCATTTAAATATCATAGAGTACCTCAAACAGATCTCAAATAGATGTTGGAAATAAGTTAGTAAAGTACATTCGCTGGCAACCAAGGCCTGTCTTAAGCCCTGAACCCTGATCCCTAAGCTCTAAGCCCGAAAGCCAGGCCTTAGGGTCTAGAGTTATCCCTAAACTCTAAGCCTGAAGCCCGACACCCTATACTCGGGAGCCCAATACCCCTTAACTAAGGAATATACCTTCATTCATACTGGGGACCCTGGTACCATGTAGGCTATATTCCGTAACTAAGGGGTATTGGGCTCCCTGGGTATATCCCTGTACAGCCAACCCTAAATCCTAAACCCCTAAAGCGTAAACCCTAAACCTGGGGTACTGCCCCCACCCAATAACAGTCTATGTTAGGGGTCCGATTAAGGGCTATATATAACCATATTATATTTATTATCCAACTGTTACTGAGCGGGGGCAGTACCCAACCTAAACCCTAAACCGTAAACCCTAAGCCCTAACCCTAAACCCTAAATCCCAGCTGCTTTATCTCCCTTTATCAGAGGCCTCGGCTCCGTCCTTACACGTCTCGGCCTTGGTTTAGCCCCTGGGAGGCAGCAATTCCAAAAAAGAGGGTCCCTGATAACCCTGGTTGAAGTTTTGAGGGTTTTCAAGTTTAAGGTTTAGGGCTTTTAGGGTTTAGGGTTTAGGGCCTAGGGAACCTTCGGGACTCTTGTTTTCGGGTTCAGGGGAGCTCTGACTCTAGGAACTTGACGTGGGTTTACTCGAGTTATAGGGCCTCTTTAGGGATTCCATGGGGATTGTTGTGGAAGTGTTTAGCTGAGGCCCATGTGCAGGTTTCGCAGACTAATTAGGGTACTTTGAGGGGTAAGGGTCTAGGAATAAGTATATAGTGGGAGCGCAAGTTCAACAAGCATTCGAGTCATAATTTCGGGATCATTTTGAGAAGCTTCGGAGGGAGTCACTGCTGCACTCTGACAAGTTCAGAGAAGAGAAACTCATTATGCAAATCGTAGTAATTACTTTTGGAGGTCCATACAAGTCATTCGTCCGTGCTACCCTCCAGCCACTTGCCTAAATCTCCAAAAAGTGCCCACACAGAGATGGTGCATTTCAGTCGTGCAACCTGCCATTTCAACCTCGTGGAACCGTAAAGCTTCTGGAGCCTCACGATTTTACAAGACCTTGTAGAGAGCCAGTGGAAATCGTTACCGGGTTTTAAAAATGGTTGCGGCAGTTCCAGATTCTGGCATTTCGTTCAAACCAGGCCCCAAGATCGCACAGGGGTTGGGGTGTACAGACTGGCAACCCCTACTGAAAGGCTGCAGGACCACAAAATCCGCAGCCTAAATGCTAAGCTATGAGATTATATTCCGGTTGTGTTGGCAGTTCTAGACACCTTTCAGAGCTCTTTCAGGTTTTCCAGAATAGGGACTGCTGTCTTTTGGGGGTATCATATCCGGTGACACCCTGATTTTCAGAAACGCCTATCTTAGGCTTTTACAAAGTGCCCGCTTAAACACGTTTCCGTCCGAATTTGCCGCATGTCCAGGGTGCTGTGCCCTGAGGGGTTTCTGAGAAGTAATTTAGTAATTGTTTCCGTTTGGGCCTTGAGATAGGCATTCGAGTAGATGGGGTTCAGGGTTTCAGGGTTTAGCGTCAGCGGTCTGTAGCATGTCTAACTTGGCTTTTGGAATTTTTCTATGCGAGCAACCCTGAACTCTAAACCACCCAAAAACCACAACAAGGTTCTTTTCAGGGATTTGCAGGGTCATGCAGTAGACCATCTTGGCAGAAAGAAATTGGAGGCTCAGGGCAAGTACAGCCCAATCATAACAGTGCTTATAATCCAACCATGAGCCCTCTTAGTTTCCCGGTGCATACCAGGTACCATTGGATTGTAATTGCCCGCGCTCCAAGAAGAACCAGAATAATTGTGCGAGCGCGTAACCAAGATAGTATGCAACAGAATTATAGTAAGAGAGAATTCACTGCATAGTCAAAGAGTCACAGTAGTGATACGGTTGATGTTGAAACCTTGCCCCACTTGAAATGCCCAAAGCACTGTCATTCCCGGGATACGGGTATGTAAGGTGGTGCAGGGTTTCGTCAATCAGCCGTAACGGTACTGCTCGATGTGTGAGCCATGAATTAGAAAGAGTATCTGTAGCCTTGCGGCATGGTAACACGCAATCGCACTCATGATATCGGTGAGTTTTTTCTTCAGTGTTGCCAGGGACCTTGAAGCCCTCTCCTTGCAATACACAGAAGGGGTTGCTAACTACTTTCAGAGGCCTGTGCACCCGATGTCAAAGATGGCAGCGGTGTGAACGTAGACTTGCCAAGAGGTGTGTGAAGATTATACTCGGGGTGTCAGGGGACTTCGAGAGTAGCCTCATAGCCCGTATAACTCATATAACAATCCCAGTTATCTCCATTATTAACCTACTATGTCCCTCTGGCCCTCCAAGTATCGAGTTCCCTGGGCTTGTCAGAGCTTATGGCCATACACTCGCGTATCGAACTTTTCACTTAACAAGTGGTAGGCAGATGCAAATAGCCTTGGTACTGGATTGCTGGAGGGGATGGAGAGTCCTGCATTCCTTATGTCGGAGTTTGTGTAGTTGTGGTAGTAGATGGAGTATTTGGAGGCCCTGATTTGATCCCTAATCTTGTTGGTCTTCGGCTTCTATAATTTCTTGCTGTAGGAAGGGCGTTCAATTTTCGAGAGACCCAAACTCGCGACACCTCAGTGCAGTCTCTGTGGACCTTATGTCATGCCAAAGCGTACTGTAGAGGTTCTTCCCACCAACGAGAGTACCGACATTGGCAGAGCGGTGCAGGGTGTTCACAGGAACTTTTACGGGCCTTGTCCAGGCTCCTAGGGGTTTCGTAGAGCCCTTGAAGATCCAACTATCTGGCGAACACCTGAAGTGGCTTTGATAACTTTAGGCTTACCTTCCTAGGGCACACACGATCAGGGTACCCATAGTTGCAACTGGTGCCAGTCATACTCAGGTGCTGCTGCTACTTCCTTGGCGGCAGATCGCTTATAGCGCAGCCGCTGTGATGGCGGCTTCTTGGGTCTTGGTGGTGCAGGCGCAAGTGTTCGGGTACCTTCAAGGGCTAGTTTGCATGAATAGGAAGCCCCCAAATAGGCCCCAATACAGCAAAATCCTTCATACATGAGCTCCCCAAAAAGGATTCTGATTGTTGGAGACCACACATGGCTGGATTTTCGGAGTTGGGCTTTCAAAGCTTCCGAACCAAGGGCCTTGTACTGGGCAGGTGGTAGGGAGGACCCATGACAAAAATGATTTGAATCGGCTCTTCGGGTTTCTATGCTGAGGCCTAACCCCACAACTGAAAAGGGTACAAGATTGGTGAAGCCTTCAGGTGCTTCATGAGAGGAGTTCAACTTTTTCAGCTTGTAGTTGTTCTGGGTTGGAACTGAACAAAACGATCTTGATAAACCCTTGCCAGGCAAATATGAATTGACAAAAACGTAAGCCTGAAACCGTAAGACGTGTCTGTTTGCTGTCAGGATCTTCATATGCTGGCGCTCTTGATCGTCCACAGAGTGGCTGTCACAAAATCTGGTAACAACCCACCATGGCCTGCACAAGCACACAGACCTGAAGGTACAGAGTAACAGTGGTTCGAGCCCAGCCCACGCCTAAGTACCTGCACTTGCAGGAGTACCTGGGTAATTGGTTCATGACTGGTCCTAAAGTACAATTGTGCCCGCAACCCTCTTTAAGGGTTCAGGTTTTCGGGCTCGCAACCCCCTATCTCTACATTAAGCCACCTTGCACCAAAGATACCCCAAAAGAATACAGGTTCTCCTGAAGGGTGATGCGGTCTGCGAAAAGGATGCAGACGGCAAGCCGAAATTGCAGGCAGGGCCCTACTTAGAGTTATCTGGGGGTTATAGCGGGATTATTCAGGGAGCATAGAGGGGTTATCAAGGGGTTAGTTGGGGGTTATATCGTGGAAAAGCAAATGGAAACCACTGTATTATTTAGAGTTTATGGTTTAGGATTCAGGCTTTAGGATTTGCTTGGGTGTCAGGGGGACTTAATAAGTATGCATATTACCCCCTCAACACTAAGCCCTGAACCCTAAACCCTAACCTCTACTTACTGAGCTGCTTTGACTCCCCAAGTAGGTTAGGGGTCGAGGGCTTGGGGCTTGAGGTCTTGTCGAAAGATCAGACTAGCTAGTTCTAATGCTGTTTGTAAAACTCCCATACTCATGTTGCCCAGCAAGGCCGCAGCATAGCTTCAAGCCCTTATGCTGCCGGCATTTTCATTTACATATGTGAAAGAGAGGTTATCCACGACCCTACTGCAGTTACTACCCTAAACCCCAAACCCTAAACCCCAAACCCTAAACCCTAAACCCCAAACCCTAAACCCTAAACCCTAAACCCTTGTTGAAAAAGGGCCCCAGCCATGAGCCTTAGGGTTCAGGGTTTAGGGTTTTAGGGTTTCGGTTTTCAGGGTTAAGGGTTTTAGAGTTTTAGAGTTTTAGGTTTTCAGGGTTTTGGGGTTTAGGGTTTTAGGGTTTAGGTTTCCAGGGTTGAGGGTTTTAGAGTTTTAGGGTTTTAGGTTTTCAGGGTTTAGGGCTTTAGGGTTCAGGGCTTAGGATTTGCAGCAAGGGGTTCCCTTTCAGGTACTTCCATATCCTGTAACCCTCAAGATATAGACTCCCACAAGAGGGACTCCTATTTTTTGGTGGAACCAGCGCAGATGGCGACTTTTCAAGAGGCAGAGCCCCCTTTGCCTCCAAATACGGTCATCCTAAACCTTAAGTCCCAAACCCTAGTTTCTAGCCAACCCCAAATCCAACACCCAAAGCCCTAAAGTCCATAAAGCCCTAACCTCAAATCCTAAACCGTAAAAGCTAAACCTAGCCCCTAAACCCCAAATCCTCCATTTGCAGGTTGAGCCGAGCACGCCACGCACTTTGAAATCAGGAGCGTCAAATGTCTTTCGTCAAGAACATGGAACCGCCCAGACGTCAGCTTACTTATAAAAGGGTAGGGGAGTGGGGAGGGGTGAAGATGGGTACTTGTAAGCCCCCTATAGCCCTCAAACCCTAAACCCAAAACCCCGAGCAATCGACGTTTAGGTAGCCCACAGAAAAGACGCGGTTTCATGGGTTCCCCTACCCTATGTTCCCCCTTAAGTAAAGCTATCAAAGGATAAGTAGGGGTAGCTGTATGGGGGGGGAATAGTAAGCGGGGGTTCAGGGTCTACGATTGAGGTTGAGGCTTAGGGTTCAAGTTTTTGGCAATGTGTTTTGGACCTCATTATCCAACATGCGATTTCTAGCGAAATTGATGGACCCCACGCCGCCTAAAATCGTTTATAACGCCACCGTGGCAGTGAGACAGGCACCAAAACATTGATGTGCCCTGTACTTGCCGGAATCTCCCTTTTCTAAGCGGATCCCCTTCTTCATCCGCCTCTCTCTTTCAAGACTACTGTCCCTGTAAGCATGGGCTGTGCCGGGTTCCATGTTAGTTTTTAAGGGGTAGCCAAAATTGAAAGAGCCTAAACCCTAAACCCCAAA
>CAJNIZ010005018.1:243-20290 GCA_905231905.1 Symbiodinium pilosum | reverse complement strand
AAAAAAAAAAAAAAAAAAACTTGTAACGTATAAATGCTAAACTATAAAAATTGTGTTGAAAAAAAAAAAAGTACCTGAGAAGAAACTTGAAGGCTTGAAAACGGAGGAAGGAGACTTCTTGAAGGCGCTCATCCATCTTGTTATTCTTGACAAGGGTCTTTCCTGTCGACTCTAGCTTGTGTGGAAATATAATGGACCGAATCTACAATATGGGCGATTCCGGCTTTCAGGCATACCTGGAGCCATAATTAAGCTATAATTCCGGTCTCCCTGCAAGCAAAGTTGCGCAGGTACAGAACATCGACGTCACAAGCGTGGCCAACGTGTATGGAAGTCAAAGTATGGAACGTATGTTCATCGTGATTGCTTGTGTTCTCAAATCTCCTTTGTAAAACAGACGGATCATACTCCTCCAACAGAGAAAAGCCAAATCTTCGGAAAAGAGATGGTTTTGCGTAGTTCTCCACTGAATGGCTTGACAAAAAAAAGACAATAAAGAGAATGCTGGCAAACGTGCTGCAAACTGCCAACATATCTCCTCTCGGTCTAGGCAAGTACGCATCAAAAAAGATTTAAAGCAACAACTTTCCACTGGAAACGGTTTCTCGCGGGTCCCTCGCGGTCCATTTTACACTGCGCGGATCCCACACGGGTTTATGAAAATTCTATTAAGAAGAGAAGAGAGTCAACAGCGCTCTGTCGATAAGTAAACATTTCAAGTATGCTCTGCACCGTATGCCTGCAGAGACTTACAATAAATCCACGGAAAACAGTTAAACCTTCTTTCTGTTCCATGTATGCTCCGTTTTGCAGCTAAGAGTTTACGGAGAAGACGCAACAAGTTCCGCCGGCCGTAGGACCAATCTACAAGGTGATCATAACTTGCTCTGCAACTTCCCTTAGCCGTGAACTGAAGATCACAACATTTCTCCAGACTCCGCCGTCGTGAACTTCCGCTGGAACCGCCGCATTCCATCAGAAAGTAAAGTTAGACAACCGATCTTCAGCTCCACAGGCAGTAGAAAAGGTTTGTCCACTCCGTTTTGCCCGCTCAAGAACCGGACAGTCGCGAAGCATCCTTCTTGAAGGTCTCAAGCGCTGCTGCTCGCCGCAGGGAGGAATGATAAATATCCGCGTTATTTACACGCTCAATAGGCAGTCTCTGCACCTGACAAGTTCGAAGAGTTTCGGCGAGTCTGCAGGTTTTGTCTCTTTTTTCTGTAGCCACATGCACAGCTGTAGTGTCTATGTCAGGGTGCTTTTCCATTTTTCAGGAGAAAACGCGCCAGGCGAACCAGTCAAACTTACGGAGAGCGAAAAAGTTCTTGGCGGTTTCACACGAGACGTATGCGGGTTATCTGGATTCAGAGAAGTCATTTGGCTTGACTGGTGTTTTTTTGCAGATGCGTCTCTTTAATGACTGACTTCGGAATCTAGAATGGCGCGCAGAAAAAAATCTGATCTGCATTCAGTGGCGCCGCTCACGCCGACGTCAGCGCAGTCGGAGTGCCACTGGCTCTGCATCCAAGTTCGTGGCATCTCTAAGCTGCGTCGAAGTTGGCTAGATGTAAAAGCTGCGCGCAGTTCGAGGAGTTGACGCAGTGCTGTATTGGGATGGAGTGGACCTCAAAGGGAGGTTCAGGAAGGGCTTTCTTTGCGGATCAGCAGCAGCAACCGCTGCCTCTTTGGAGCCAGATCCTGCTGCAATCGAAATTATTGCAGGTCGCGCTCATAATGGGGACCGATGCAGTTGGTGCAAAACACAGGACGCCTGTCCACAAAGGGAACATTTGCATTCGAGGAAGGCTTTCTGGAATCAAGGCCCTTGGTCTACCCCCCCGTCCACCAGGCCAGCTCCGGTGGGTACCCCCCCCACCCGACAGGGCATCCTTCAAAAAAAAACATTTTTCTTCTTCAAGCCCTTTGCCCGCCCTCCGTCTTCAAAGTGTGGATTTCCAACATCTATTGCCTTGGACAATTCGAGATGTCCGTTGCCGTTCGGCCTGGCAGCAAAAGCTCTAGTTGGCTTTCCACGTCTGTCACGGCGAACTGAGCTTCATCAGTGTGTAAGAATTACAAAGGACGGTCGATTGCTGTTTACTACATGTTTGATCCAGATGGTGATGGGTCAAGAGGACAGCCAAGAGATTTTCATGAAGGAGACCAACGTGTACATTGAAGCAGTAAGTTTGTGGATGTACGTGCTAGGTTGTTGGTCATGATGATTCTTGTCATGCTTTCTCAGCATGTATGGTTCGAAGAACAGGGCCCAGGCGGGGGCAGTGCAGGAACCAGAGCAAGAAAAAGATGGAAAACGAACGCCGTCAATGTGTGGCACTCCTGATGCTGAAGCAGATGAAGAAAATGAAAGAGAAGATGAGAATGAAAGGTAGGATGATCAGAAAGAAGAAAATGAAATGAAGGAGCGTACCGCAACTAGAAGTGCAAGAAAGAACAGAGTTGCCAATGGCAGACAACAACAATGTCAATCTGAACAATGAGGCCTGAAAGAGATTCGAACCTGGACCAATACTACAACCAGCAGCTCCAGTTTTTTCCATTCCAATTAGATGCCTATTATGCTCAGCGGCTCGAAGGGCCACAAAACACAAGTGATCAGAAATGGCTAGAGCTTCTTTGAGTTGGAGGCGCTTCGATCCTGGCATATGTCATCCAGCTGCAGCGGTCTTGGATGTTTCTGAGCCATCGTTTTGCTGGGAGAGCTCTGAGTCTGAGACATGTGAATCAGACTTCTGCATGGATGCATCTCCAGTGGGTGACAGTCTAAGTCTAAGAGGATATTCGCCTTCGTCTTGCAGGGTGCAAGCTGATGAGTGCGGTTTTAATCTTGCAGTCAACTTGGAAGCAATCCCCGGGCCCAATCCTCAGTTCAGCGAGGCCGAGACCTTTGCAGTTGCGATGTTGAAGAAACAATGGACGACGGAATCAAACCTCCTCAGACTAATGGAGCTGCTTCCGGTAGCCGTGCGGCCATTTCAGATTGACGGTGGTGACGCTGCTGTCAATAAGTCTGGGACCTTCAGCGCTGGGGCCTATGTGCTCTGTTGGGCTCATGCTTCATGCGCGGCAGTTTCGGGCGGTGACGCATCTCCTTGCATCACTGGTGAAAAGCTTAAACCCCGACCACTACTACAGCTCTGTCAGCATGATCCTCAACACACGCTCAGCGCCATATCGAGATAGCAACAATCATCAGCATTCCGTTAACATTGAGCAGATTCAGCCAAGGTCAACTTTGGGTTGAGTTAGGTGGTGGGGACGTCGTGATCAATGGAGTAAATGGCCGACTCCTTGAAGTTGAACGCCCATACGTCACCTTCCAGCCAAAACACTTGCGTTGGACTGTGCCTTGCAGTGGTACACGGCTGATCCTAGTAGCGTATCACATTCGAGCTGCGCATTTGCTAACGTATGATGACAAGCTCCGCTTGGAGGCACTTGGCTTCAAACTCATTCCGGACCGATAGCCGGGGAAGCTGCGCTGGAAAAAAGCTCAAAGCGACGCGGGAAGGTCCAGGTTCTTGCCACGTGTGACAGTGTCTGAGAGCAGGTACTCGAACTGCGTGGACATGTTTTTCTTCGCTTGCTGCAAAATACTGTACATAGATGTGCGTAGCGTGATCTACGAGCATGGCGCGGTACATGCGGAAGTGCTGCTGGACGCAGAGCATTCCGTTGCTGTCGGGCTTTGCTACGGGCGATGTGCAGTGCGTATGAGGTCTCGAGACGTCGATTCCTCTGTCGCGACGGGGTCACTGGTGTATATAGCTCCTGCGTCTTTGGTAATCTGCCTTTGTAAGCTTTGTAATTTCTTTGCTTCACTTTTGCAAGTACTCCTCTTGAGGAGATTGGGCTGCAGTTTGCTACCGGCGCGGGCCCTCTTTTTATCACAAGTCGCTTGGTCCTACGGGACGGACTTGCGGACCTCCATGAGTGGGGTGCTGCCAAGAGCAGCCGGGCTAAGCTCGCCCGGCGCGCTAGGGAGTCTTCAGACTTTCGCGATCCAGAGAGCGAGCTCCAGTACCACCACCACCAGCACCGGTGCAACAACCTCAAGGAGTCAGACTAAGGTTGAGGTTGGAGTGTGCTGTGACTTCAGGAAGAAGATACCACAGACAGGGATGTGGAAGTTTGGACGCAGCAAGAAGGATTGCAGAACACAGTGTGGACATATGCAGGAGGTTAACCTACAGACCGTGTTTGGTCTGCAACCCTCCACGATTACCAGATCCTTAAAGGATGAGGAGCAAAAAGTCCAAAGGAAAATGAGAAGAAAGGAAAAGTTCAAAGAAGAAAAGAAAAGGAAGAAAGTTTGAAGAAAAGGAAGAAGGAAAGGAAGCTAAAGAAAAGCAGTGAGTTTTTCCGTACGTTACCACGACATGCTTTGCGTACAGTGCGAGGGACAAGTGCGCGAAGGGCAGTGTACAGTCAGAGCCCTTAGTTAAAGGACAGCAAGTTTCACAGAAGCTTTGTATAGTTTGGAAGTTAGAACCCGTTGTATAGGTAATGTAATGCTAGCAATGCGTGACATCAAGGCAGGGTGTAAAGCAGCCCCGGGCACGCCCACCCAGGCGCAAAGATGGCAAAGGCAAAGGCAAGCAAGGCAAGGGTAACGGCAAGAAGGGAGGTAAGGTCCAAACCCGCCTTAAGGAAGACGGCAACGTTTCAGCCCTTACAGAGGCCATGCGCAACCTGCAGCTCAAGCGTGGCAATAAGACCCTCTGCCTTCGTTACAATAGGACAGAGTGCCATGATCGAAATTGCAAGTTTTCGCACCTTTGCGCAGTACGGCTCCCCAATGGGCAGGCGTGCGGGCAAAGACACCCAGCCAGAGCGCGCCGTTTCAAGCCTCAGCCGGATAAGCCCGGCGCTGCCCAACACCAGCAACATGACAAACGCAGAGGGATCTAAGGAGCAGCTGAACTGCCTTAAAGTGCGCGTTGCAGACTGCTGCTGCATTGGCCTTGTGGGCGCAGGCTGGTCAGCGCCGCCCTGCAAAGAGTAGTCAAGACTTAAGCTGTGCAGGCCCGGTCCCAAGCCCATCCACACCCCTGAACTGAACATATGTAGGGGTTCCAGGTCCCTCAGAAGACGAGCTCTTCAGAGTTACTCAAAGTGCAGAGGTACACGCACGCTCACGCAGGGTCATCAGATGCATCCGCCAAGCCGCAGGCGAGACGGGCCTGGAGCAACCGCCGTCCTCTATATGGCTATATGGCGTGGCTGGAAGAGGACAACGTCGCCCTGCTTCGCGAGCTCTGTGCGCACTGCGCACACGTCGCACGTACTGAACTACTACAAGTCATGGGCATTCTGCGCCAGTTTTGCATCAATTCGCGCATTGGCGTGCAGCTGCTCCATTCTCCCGGATTGCCGCAGGCCTGAAGCAAGATGGCATTCCCTTACCGCAGAGTACCCTGCAAGCCTCGCATCAGCCCTTGCAAAACTCCTGCAGCCTTTCTGTGCGCAGACAGGCAAGCAACGCGCAAGCATTTCAGACTTTGCCAACCTCCTCTGCAAACCGTGCGTGCGCAGAAGGACACCGGTAAAACGGCGCAGGGTTCAATAGCGCGGCAGATCATACAAATCCGCAGTCCAGCAGTCCAGCAGTCCCTTTAAAGACGTCCTGCGCCATTGGCTGGCGTACGATTCTCAGCCCAACCTTTCTGCCCACATAGTCAGGCATAGACTCACACATGCTGACGCAGCAACAACAACTAGACTCTAGACTTGGCAGAAATCGCGCACCGATGCCTGCGTCCGTCATGCACCTCCTCCGAAGGCCTGCAGGTCTGCTCTGGCCAACCCTTTCGACTCAATCTTCTACATACAGGCATTCGCGTCCCGCGTGCAAGACCCAGACTCGCAACTCGCAGACCTTCTCAAGAAAGGAGTTCCAGCAAGCGTTCTTGACGAAATACCGTCCAGCGTGCAGTGGACGCAACGCCAACATGGTCTAGATGATGACGACCTGGAGGGCAGTCATCTGTTGCATTGTTAAGAGAATTGGACGCAGGCCGAACGCAACTTGCTACAGAAATTGGTTGAGCAAGAAGTCACACATGGATGGGTCAAGCCTTTCCAGGGTGGACGCTCCGCAATCGCACGGCAATGGCCCGCAGGCTCAGCAATCGGCAAACTTAATATCGTGTCTGCTGAAGGCAAGGAGCCACGCTTAGTACTGGAAAGCGCAGTATGTCAGTATGCAACGCGAACAACATCAGCAAAGTTCCCGAGAAAGTCTCTCTGCCCTCCAACCTAGACGTGCGCCGCACCTTCAACAACTAAGACGCATTCGGACAGTGGGTAGCTCTGTCCCTAGACTCACTTCAAGGCAGCGCGCAAAAGCATCAAGGTGCAGCCTGAGGAGCACGGCTGCCTGCTTTTTGAGGTCGCAGGCAATCTTTATCACTACATTGTGCCATTTTGGAGCAAAGTTCAGCGCATACTGGTGGCAATGCGCAGGCAGCCAAATGCTCCGCATTGTGCACGCGTTGCTGGCAACTTTTAGTCGCCGCGCGTGGCTTTATGTAGACGACCTCCTGGCCCTCCTCTGTCGCCACAGCGTGCCGCAGCAAGCAACCGTAATGCCTTTTTTCTTCGCGCACCTCAACGCGCCAATCAGCTGGCGCAAAGCGCAGCTCGGCAATATAGTCACCTGGTGCGGTTGGACGCTCCATTCTGACCTTGAGGCATCGCATCTAGCCATAGGCAAGCTCCGCAAATTGCAAGACCAGCTCGAGCAACTTGCCAGGTCAAAGAAGCTCCCACGCAAGCATTTCGAGCGCGCGCTTGGCCTGTTCATGTGGGCAACCAGCACGTGTGCGCATCTCAGGCCATACGTGGAACCTTTATACCGAGATCTCTACTGCGGTACAGCGGCAAAGGCACCTTGCGTTGCTTCTTGGACGCACTCAGCCCCACAGCAGTCTTTCAGGGCCAGCCACTGGGCATGTGGCTTACCGCAGGAGCGCAGCTGCTCGAAGTGGGATCTCAAAAGATCACCAACAAGGCCTAGGATCGCGCCGTCGCACCAGCCACAACGGGTTCGCCTTGCAGATCCCATGCGCAGCGAGATACATCTCAGAAATGAGAGTCTCCGCGCTGCGTTGCCTCTCATCGTGCTTTTCGCACGACCAGCTTCGCTCTGTTCGTCAAGCACCGCAATTGCACTGCGTGGCAGCGGCTGATGCAATGGCCGAGGGATCCACAGTGGGCATGGGTGGATGCATTAGCGCCTCGCAAAGTTTCGCATGGTTTTCAGAACGCTGGGACATGACAGAGATCCGCATGCGCTGGCCGCACCTCACCAAAAACGATCAGGCACACATAGCATGCTTTGAAACTCTTGCCCAGCTGGCCCTGGCCATGACAGCAGTAGCACGCGTGCGGACCAAGCACTTCCGCTTCATTCTGCCAGCAGCCTCAGACACTACCTCCGCAGAGTCCGGCGTCAACCGCCTCTTCACTACCAGTGAGCCGCTCAGCGGCTTCCTCAAAATTGTCGCAGCGTGGTCCGCGCATAGCAAAATGTACGCCTCGCACTCACGCATGTGGCAGGCGAGAAAACTGTCTGGGCAGACGAGCTCAGTCGTAACCGCATATCCACAGATTTCAGCATCGCGCACATGAAAGAGAGCGCATCTCTCTTGCAAGCCTTGCCGCCCCTAAGGGCACCATCACCTTACATCCGCAACAGGCCGCATGGCCTGATGAACTTAAGCAAACATAGCGCCCGCCCTAGCTCTGCACGCACAGAAAAAGGGACCGCGTGCCCTGTCTGTGCTCCTTAGCTGACTTGCAGTTGCTTCACTTCGCATTGCACTTTTTTGCCTGCAGGTACCCTTGCAACTCTGACGCGGAAGGGGTTTCTAGTGCAGGCACACAGAGCTGCACGGGAACCTAAAGATGGGGTCTTGAATCCTTTGCATACGCGCCAGATATTTCCCGTGCAGCTTGTGCCAAAATGAAGGATGCTGTCCGCGTAGTTACAGCCCAATTATACGACCCCCTAAGTTACCTGATCAGGTGCGTGCCAACCAAGAGAAGGTAGGGATATACTGCCACATCGCACACGTATAGTTATGCTGATTTGGTCCGTAAGCCTTAAACCCTAAACCTTAACGTCTTTTGCTCAGACAAGAAAGGGCCTCTAGAGTCGTTATTTCCTGCTGCTTAGTCTTGGTAGTGAGGGCCATGCGTAAGAAACACTGTTTGAACGTGACATGTGACTTTTCTTTTCTCTCATGCATGTTTTAACTTCTTTTTCGCATACATGATTATGCATTGCTTCTGTAGCATGGGCTCGAACGAGCAAGTTTTGGCCCACCCGCCCTCCACTCCCTTAATAATGTTTACGTGAGCTCGCATAGCAGAAAATAGGCGGCATGCATTGCTACGCATAGCTCAAAATGGCGTTGCCAGGCATGGCATCGCTCCGCCACACGTTTCACATCTAGCATTTTCACAGGGGTCTTGAATCCTTTGCATACGCATCAGATATTTCCCGTGCAGCTCGTGCCAAAATGAAGGATGCTGTCCGCGCTGTTTCCTGCTGCTTAGTCTTGGTCGTGAGGGCCATGCGTACGCAATGTTTGAACAGAGCATCTACCTGGGTCACGTTCCACCTGGCGCATTTCAGCTCCAGGGTTGTCAATCTGTCCGCTGCCCAAGCCCTACGCGTTCAACCAGCGTGCCGCCAGCCCACTTAAGGCTTCAGATTGATCTGCCGCTTGCAGTGCATACTTGAGGTGGCCACAACCTATAAGCGCCAGGCACCCCATGAATCATCGGAGAGCCGTCCAGCCCTAGAACTCCGCGTGCAAACGGAGCCCAGGAGCCTTCGTCTTCGCAAGTTTGCTTGACTTGGAAGATGGCATGTCGGAGATGCTATTGAAACAGGCTGCATGTACCAGGATTGCTGCGCTTGCGTAGACCAGTTGATGTCATGCACAGCAGTGTCCGGAGCAGCTTCATGCGACATAGGGCCACAATAGCCTTGTTCGCACCGTTTCAAGCGTAGGCTTAGGCTTGGATCTGCTGGGCTTTTACGAAAAGCCATGCGCCCGATGCTTTGGAGTCTTGAGGAGTGTGAGGTCTGTGTGATTATTTATTGGACGGATTCCCATGCATGCTGTCATGGCCGTCTTCTATTTCGGAGCTTTCGCATTGCTGTGTTGCGTGCGATGTTTAACGCTTTTCATCAGTTCTCAAAGATGCAAATGGCATCAGAGCCGCCATGTGTTGATTCCAAATTTCATGTAGATGGACATTAATAAGTTTCATCAAGGCTTGTCATTTCTCACGGCGTATGTGTGGTTTGAGTTCCATCAAAAGCCTGCCGCAACCGAAGCAGCCGTTTGAGTTCAAGCTTGGTGTGGCAGCACTACAAACATGGGCGTCTTCTCTCACATGTTAATTTTGGTAATCAACCTCGTCCTGTACATACGCACACGTCCGGTCATTCGTTTTTTCTGACAGATGAGATGGCGTTGCAAGCTGTTTGCGCAACTTACATATATCCACATAAAACTATTTGGTCAATTCCGAAGCTGCATAAAACATGACAGCCACAGGGCCACTGCACACTCGCTTGGCTGCTTGGTGTGTGAGCCTTCTGATCTTGAGTCATCATCAAGAACCATGGATTTGAAACTGTGCGTCATGAACATGCCCAGCGGATAATCCAGCATAATACATTCGAGCATATCCTGACATTTCATCCTATTCATGTGAAAGATTTTGATTGTGCGATGTATTTTGGCTCGCAGGTACTGCTGATATGGGTCCAGACGTTCGTTGCTCATTGTTGCAGCCCAATCACACTCGTTTACAATGTTGTGCTGCGCAGAAGGTCCATCCTTACATGCTGCACGATTTTGTTGCCAGTGCTGCCCTCATGCCAGCTGCATCATATCCTGCAAGCAAGTCCCGGTCACCCAGGCTCTTCCCTTGCTACTGCTGCCAAGCTCTATTGCCCGCAGCATCTTCTGCGAAATTGCAGCCTCGTGCCAGGCACCTTGCGCCGAAGTTTTGATGTACCAACGTTCATGTAGTGCACACTCGTTGAACTACGATGATGTGTACTCCTTGGCACTTGTTCAGGCTGGCTGGTTTGGCCTATCAGTTTTTTGCTTGCGGTGTGTCCTGGGGACTCGGATTATCATTCACCCTTGCCGAGTCCTCAGTGCAAGGGGCTGACCATAGGATTCTTATAGCAGTGTGGTCGCTATGGTACAAAACCCTTGCCAGCAGTCCTGCTACAGACGGCACCCTGTAGGAAGGTTTCACTGCTTTGGTTTGCAGTTGTCGCTCGCCTTGGTCTCTCCAGTGGCCAAGGTGCAAGCAACGTTCAAGACTTGAAGTTGCAGGTCAGACGAATCCCAGCCAGTCTGTTGTTGTTCGCTTCGGAATTGTCCGAGGGCGACCTGCTCCTGATTTCAAACCATCCTACGAGGTGAGCTTCGGTCCAAGTCGTATGATGTCACTTTGCAAAGCAATGATGCGAAGAGGCTGGATTGGATGTACCTGTGGACTCTGGCGGCAGTTTTGGGCCGTCTGCCTGGACTCAAAATCGTGCTCAAGGCCATCATCTAGGATCGTACAATTCGTGAGCTGCTTTGAGAGATATGTCTTGCCTCGATAAGCGTGATAAGCGTGCTTGAGAATTTGACGTGCAGTCCTGCAGGACAACCTCAAAGCTGCACCAGGCTGATGCCAGGCAGTGTTAGAAGCCGTTGTGCCTGAATTTCTGCAGGATTTGGATGGGCAGTGCTGGGACCTTATGTGTGGGCTGTGGGGTCTCGTGTTCCGTGTGAGGGGATGTGCTCCAAAGTTCCCTATTCCCAAACCTTCGCATGACGAGATCTTATTGTTTGCAATGTTGGGCCGAAAGTTCTAGCACAGACTACTGCGCCAGCTAGCGGCTAGCACCTCGGAACACAGAGGCCAGTATTTGGCTGTCCCAGCATTTGATTCGCTTGCGAATGTGTATTGCGCTGAAATTTGCTGGCAACAGCATCCCTGACTGCAATTAGCACAGAATGAACAGTTCAGGCAGTGCTTTGCATATCCCTTCATGACATGCCGGCTTGTTTGTGCATGTTCAGGAGTATCGGAGTTTACAAAATGCCAGGTGTCGGCGAGACCGCGAAGCCGATTTGAGAGTGCTGCGCAATGTTTGTCAGCATAGTGGTGCGCTTCTCGGCCGGGCAACACCAAGGACATGACGCACTGCTTATGACCACCAACTCTATTTGTTTTGAGATCTCTGTTGTTGACATGCAAGCTGCAGCTTCGAACACCGTCCCAAACAGCATCAGCACAGATCACGAGTAATCAACCTCCAGCACGCGGGTTGAAGAGGGGCTGGCGCAGAATGGCGTGTTGCGAATGATTCAGGCGCGCGGACGGGGTGGTGCAGGTGATGGGAAATCGTGAGCATCCACTGAAAAGCCCCCAAATCCGGCCAGAGAACCCTCACGTTCGCTAACCGTGGGCTTCCCGACACCGCTTGTTTCAATGTCTCTCTGCAAGCACATCGATCTGAGGCCACCGGCCACGGCCGAAATACTGCATCCTCGCAGTAGGGCCTTTTTTGCAGTAGGGGCTTTGAAATTTCAATCCCGAATTTTTGTTGTTGCTTTATGGCCATATGGCCATTTTGAGCGATTGGCGTTGAATTCAGCTTGCATTCCCGCCTTGCCTGCAGCAGTTTGTGTCATGAGTCATGCTTGTTCGGATAACTTATTCTTTGACGACTTTCTGCTTGGACAGGTGGTGGGGGCAAACTGGCGCTGCTACTTTTTCCTGAGGACACCGGTGCCGCACATTTTTGGTGTTTTACTGCACGAGCCAATGTGCAGTTGCTTGCAGAGGGCATTATGGGCTGAAACTTGGTGACTCCCGTTCAGGGCACTGATCTGAGTGAGTCGAATTTGTGCGGCGGGCCTGTTTGGAAGACTACTTGAAAGACAAGTGTCCTGGGTTGCTCACTCTGCTTGGTACGTGTGGCAGGGAGAAGAGCCAAAGTTATGCTCGCAAAGAAGGCTTGCAGATTTACAGTCAGGCCAGGTGCACTAAGCGAGCTTAAGTTGAACGGCTCCCGTGGTCAGGTGCTCCACCCGCGAACAGCAGGCTTCGTGACGGCCTGGGAAGCATTGCAAGATGTTGCTAAGGACATTCTTGACCTGAGACTTTCCTCAGAATGTCGTTTCACATCTGAACTGAAGGAGCTTCAAACATCGCCACCAATGCTGCTGGACGTTACCATTGCCCTCGGCCCAGCATTTTTTAACCTGAAGACAGTTTTCCAGCTAACACCAACAACATCCCGCCTAAAGTGCAGGATGTCTGTGTCTGTACTGTGATGGCAGAGCCTTTCTTTTGACGTAAACCGCAAAGCATGTTTCATGTTGGCCTTCGTTTGAACGGGACTGCGAGGATCTTTGGGTGCTCTTGTCTGAGGCATATGTTGCTCCCATGTCTGCCAACTTGCCAGATGAGGACTCGCGAACGTGGCGCGATTTGTGTTAAGCAAGGACCCGGACCCTCACTTGGCATGGCAGGATGCTGTTTTCGTCCGCGGCCACATACCAAACGAAGTTCACATCCGTCTACGACATGTTGAAGAGACGCCGCCTTGGTAGTCACTGGCCTCCGTCAGAGCATGATCAAGTCTGCAAAATCCCAGGCCTGGTACTGCTGAGCTTTGCTAGAATCTGAGCAAGTCTTGGCCGCTAGGCTTGTAGCATCTTGTAGCAAACTCGCAGTCAGACCCTAATTCAGGTCAGCGAATTTTTGCCGAGAAAGAGGATAGGGACAACCGCACCATCATAGAGTGCTTGAAATAACATACAATTAACATGGCCAGGATCTTCTGAAACAATTTCATGGGCAAACCGATGATGCTGCTCAGACGTCAGGGCCAAATGCCCAGGCCCAAGAAGTGACCGGGGAGCATGGGGAGCCCAATGATCAGAACCAACATAGTGACAAACTATTCGCGGCAACTGCAATTTCAATCCGAGCCGGTGGCGTCGTAGCAGTAGCAGAAGAAGACGGAGGAAGGATCATGTAAGAGCAGGAAGAATAGCAGAAACATTCGTTGTCGTAGTTGTAGATATGCCAGTGTGCGGAGCTCTGGGTGAAAGGCGTGATTTGCCCTCACATCTCCCCTCCTCCTCCTCACCACCATCATCATCATCATCATCATCATCGTCCGCATAAACATCCATACCATCCTTATCATCACCATCAGTACCACGATCTTCGCAACGCAAGATTTTTTTTGTGGTGGCGGTGAGAAGAAGTATTACTATCAGCAGCAAATGTCCTCTTCATGATGGGTTCGAGGGATTGTTCACAGTCTTGAGTTTGCTCTTTGGGGTTGTGCAGGGTTTGTTCAGGGTTTGGCCGCCTCAATTTGGAATTGCTTACAGTTTAAAAGTCAGCATTTGGGGGTAAGGCTTGGGGTTGTTGAGGGTTTTCCCTCAAAAGATGCCCATATAGCCCCACTTCTGCTATATCGGTCTGTATCGGCCTTATCAGGGCCCTTGTGGGGAGAACCCGCATGGTGACTACCCACATGGAGCTGTCCTGGAAAGCCACCTTAATGAATCTTGTAAGCTAACATGGAGTTGCCCAGGGCACAGGACACCCCAAACAGGGTAGCACGTTTTCTCGTCTTAGAGGTTACAGCAGTTTTGGTCAAGGGCTGAAGTTTGTTGTCACTTCCCACACACCAATTTCCATCTGCACCACATGCCGAGGCTTTCACATCGGAGGGCTCCATCGAATTGGAGGATGTCGGTGGTGTTCAGACGAGGCTTTTATCTTGTCATGCAAATAGATCCGCCTTGCTCTCTGGTTGTTTTCAGAACGCCAGGATCCTCGCGAGTTTAATTGCCGTCCTGGCAGTAGAGGCTCCGGGATGCTGGCATGTACACGATCCAAGCATTGCTGTTTGTGAAGTGGCGAGCTTTTGTTTTCGTCATGAACTCTTTGACATGTTTTTGCTTTCAGCTGAGAGGACATGCGCACGCTTATTTACATAGTTTCTGCAGTTTTAGGTGAAGAAGCCAAGAACATCGGAAGAAGGCCACAGACATTCATGACTCATGACCTGTAGATTCGAGTACATTTGTCAAAATCAGGCCAATGATGAAGGTTCGCGCTTCGCGTGTGGGTGTCTCTGTTTAGTGAACCTGTGATTCAGGGCTGGCAGAGGCACCAGCTCTTCTACTGCTTGCGGCTTATTTTACGATGTTGAGGGCGCGCCATGGACGCGGGCGGACAGCCCCCGTGGAATGTACCGCGACTTCGTCGGCATCAGACGCGAATGGGCTGCTGGAAAGATCACATGCGCTTTTCACAGAGCTGGATACTATTGACCAAGTTTGTGGCTTCCGGCCGGAGTTCATGTTTGGGGCGCTTGCCAATGACATGAAGCGTGTCCAGGACATGATACAGAAGCATGCAGCAGATATTTGCAAACTTGGGGAGCAGGAGTGCAATCAAAACCAAAGCTTTGACATTCCGAGCCCTGATGTCCTTTTTACGACGATCGACAGCTTGAACCAGAACGCGCAAGGCTCTCAATCTTCTGCCGCAAGCGAAGCCTTTACAGTAGCGCTGAAGAGCTTTGAGGCAACACTGCTGAAAGTATCAGACGACATGCTGCATCTTGATACAGCGACACTGCCTCCGGGGACTATGCCATCAGAACCGGAACTTCAAGGACCGATCGCCCCAGAGCACATTGCCGTCATCCGCTCCTCCCTGCAGCAGCTCTGTGAGACAGAAGCGTCGCGCTCCTTGGGAAACGAAGCCGCAGCCTTTGCCAACCTCTTGGAGTTCCGTTTGAAGAGTGCCCTGGCTATTCTGACTCGCGGCAAGCGTTTGCCATTCTCGCGTGACAGGGATGCAGCCTGGTGCCATCGAGCACTTCAGGGACTTCAGAGACGAGACGTGCCCGGACGTGGTTCATCAAAACCAAGATTGTCGCGGTGGGCTTGCGAGCCACGTCTTGTTCACCAGAGCGTGCGGCAGCTTGTGAAACCCTGGCTGTTGCACAAACTGGCTTCCACAACACCTTCGAAACACCGAACCCAGGCGGCACTCTTTCGTAGAGTGCCGTCAGTTCCTGCTGAGAGATCTTCTCCTGCTGACAGGCTTGCTTTGAGCGCAGCTGCTGCTGAAGCTTGGGTGAGCTGTGTAGATAGAAGTGAGTTTAGTCGACGACTTCCTAAAGAAGTTTGCGGTATGCCTCAGTCAGATCTTGTCGCTTGAATTTCGGCGACGCAGCCGTGACGTTTGCAAAGCGTGGCTCAAGTACGCCCGCACACTTCAACTTGTGGTGGCAAGCTCTGGGGGTACTTCGGCTTTCAGTTGCAATGAATCTTATCAGCAATTGGCTATCTACTAGTGTGTCTGGCATGCCGGGCTGCTTCCAAGCTTCCTTCAGCCTGACAGCACCATGTCCACCAAGTGGCGTGATGTCTCGCAGATTGACAGCTGAAAAAACTGCAGGGTTGTGTAAGCGATTTGGCTCACCTTGATCTTTGAAACCTGTCCGTCTTCATCTTAGAAACCTGCCAGCAGGCTTGGGGTTGGATGCTCTTTCGCTGGTTTGGGGGCAGCTGCTCTCTCTTGCTCATCCTGGTGGCCGAACTCCTCAGTTGAGCTGAGCTTCGGATGTCTGTAGCTATGCCAGCTTGACGAGGCATGTGCCTGCTTTGTCGTTCTGGGAAAGACCACGGGTGGCATTGACAAGGCAGCTTGGCTTCCGGCCAGTGCAGCCTTGCAGTGTTTCTTGTGATCGGGAGGTAATCCTGCGACATGCCGAGCAGCATCCATCCAGACAGCGTGACCTCATCAGAAAAAAAAAGCGTTGAAAGAAAAGCAGACGTCGATTGCAGAGTTTCATGCCGCCTGTGATTTGAAGATGTTTGGGTTGATCTGCTTCTAGTGATCCTGTTTCAGCAGGCAAGATATCATCCTGTAGCAGCCTGGCGTGGGGCAGTCCCTTTCATGCAAAACGCAGATCACGTCTCCGTGCACATCCAAGTGAGTTGGCAGCGTTGTCAGAATTTTGCAAAAAAGAGCTGCCCGCCAACTCCACTTACTGCGACAATGTGTCCAGCATGTACACCAAGTCAGAATCGTTTTTACTGTGTAGCATTACACCGTCCACAAAGCGGATATTTGTCAACCGCTCAGAATGGCAACCGCTCAGAATGGCCAATGTGAAGCCCACAAAAATTCAAGCGATTCTTCCATGATTGCACAGCTTCTTCAAGCCCGCCGTTGAAAAGCAACGGGCCCAATTTTTCCCCTTCTGCAAGCTGCTTGCAAACATGCAACTGCCATTCAGCAAACCTTCTTGACCAGCATACGTTATCTTCCAAAAGCTGCACGTATGATGTAGGGAGTCCTTGTCTTGCAAGTGCACGAAACAACGTGTTGTGTTCTAGGTAGTCGAAGGTTTTTAGAACTCCACACTAGCAAGCCATACGACCATATGATTCATAGTTCCCTTCAATGGATTGGCCACAAAACTGGTCAGCCCTAAGCTCCGTTGCTCTGGCTTTGTGGGTCGGATTCCCCTAAGGTTGGGTTTCCCTTTCTTGACTTTCCCCCGTAACAACTTAAACCTTGCTTTTGTGGTCTTCTTCTTGAATCAACTGGGGATTGTCATTTCAACTGATTATCAGGTCCGCTTTCAGTCTTGTCGGGAAACAGATTAACTTCAGGGCTATCTATTGGTAGATCCATGTCCGACGTGCCGCCAGAAGAGGATTGTCTTGACATTGAAAACCCGCCCATAGCGGCACGCAGACGCGGCATCAAAGGCGGCGAGGCCGCCAAACGCAAGAGATAGGCTTACATAAAGCCATTTTATGGGTTACGCCGGCAGCAGACCCAAGATTGGTGCCTGTAATTCACACAGGCGGCACCCCCTTATACAAGTCGGTTCTGGACGCTGCATGTCCAGATTCGGAGGAGGAAGCGGCTACGGGTGAGGAAGGGGTGATTCCTGAAGAGGATTTCGAGGAGGTTGCGATTGAGGAAGAGCCAGCAGCTTCTTCTTCGGTGCCGGTTCCGTCAACTCCAAAGGTAGCCAAGACTAAATTGCCGCCAACTTCGAAGATCGCAGAAGCTACTTTGGCTACAACCCCGAAAATCTCGAAAGCTACTTCGACTTCATCTCCTACTATCCCCAAAGCGACCGGTAAAGTCGGTCGTTCCCCGAGGCTCTGTGGATGGGGAGAGATACCGCAGAGGTTGGCTCCGCAGCCTCACCTTCTCCACCCCGTCCATCAAGAGCAAATTCCTCTGCACCATTACCAGAAGGCGAGACCAGAAGTATGCGAGCCCAAAGGGCCTCCGCCTAAGTCAGCGCTTGAGAAATCCAGGCGAAAAGTTCGTGAACCGCAAGGCCCACCGCCTTGCATTTCGATGGGTCAAGGGTTTTGTCGACCCGGGCACATCGACAAGGGTGCTCATCCCTGCAATACTGCAGAGGCAGTACAAGCATCAGTGCTCGCCTTGGATTACCATTGACCGTATCTGGCGAGAAGGACAGCCACACCCTAATCAGCGGCCAACGCTGATACTAGACCTGCGATCCTTTCTCCAGTGTACGGCATCCTTTTGCAAGAAGCATAATGTGTTGTTCGCAATGCCAGGCCCTGTCCGCGTGTCTTCGTCCGCGATTGAGGAGTATTGCCCCGCGACACTTCGCAACAGTACGGAAGACTGGTCCTTCGATTTGCTTGACCTCTGGGTGATAACCAGGTCGAGGGAGGGTCAGTTGGGGAAGTTGTGAACTCTTTCCAAGTTGTTCCCCCACTGTGCCATGCAATCGTGGTCGACACGTGTTGCGTTTATCCAGAGTGGGAACCTTGCTACCCACATTAGGCTCCCGAGAAGGGAGGGAGTGGAGGGGTGCAGATCCTACGGGAGTATCCTTGAAGCAGAAGGTCGCATACGTGCCTGAATCCGCTGAGCTTTGAAAGGTTAACCGCTAACGAAGTGGTTCATTGTGCCGGTGTCCCGCAATCGGTTGCTGCGCGCGCTGGACTCCGCAAGCCTCAGGTTGATCGGTTGCGTTAGCGCCGCAACCGCCGTGTAGTGTTACTGGTTGATCACTGAGTATTGTTTTCATAAGTAATCCTAAGCCCCATTTTGGTCCTGCTCGCAGAAGAATAAGGCAAGGCCAGGAACTATTACAACGACGGCTACTTCTGTGAGGTTGTCGAAGAGGGCAACCCCCCCTCAGGTCGATGTTGGCGAGCGCGAGGTGTCCAGCGCTCACGACCTTTGGCCAAGAGCAAGATGGCAACCGCCGATACCTTGAATCATGCCAACAAGCTTGTTCGAGAGGCCAAGAGGACTTCGGACCAGGTCTTTGTGTTCCATGCCCACGCCCGAGAATGGCGAGACTTCTGCGGTGGTTTGGGCATATGCGGCTCAGAACAGCCGCCCTCGGAAGGGCAGTACGTGGACTTGATTACTTGTTTAACTTCAAAGAAAAAAGAAGGAAAGCCTCCGGTCAAATGGTTCCGAGGTTCAAGCGCGCAATCACAATGGGAGAACATGTTGTGTACCTTATCCGCAGCAGGTGGATGGAGATCCATGGCATCACCCCTGTCTGCGGCCAGCAAGACGAACAGGTCAAGACCTACACTGGAGGCATTCTGGTCATGGGCTCTCGCGGGACCTACGAAACACAAGCGCTCTACATGGACTTCGTAACTCCTGAGCCGGATACGAAGTGGCTGTGGCCGTCATCCAGGCCTTGAGGTGAACACCAATTGAGATGGGTGGCTGGCAGTGGGATGTTGGCTGACTCCTTCACCGAGGATGACCCAGACTTTGTTGCTGGGAGAAAGCTGCGCAAGAGGCAGCATGAGAAAAGAACCCAAGAAAAGGCAGACGCCTTTCTTGGCTAAACTTGAAATTTTCGTTCGGGAAGAAAAGTCTCCGTGGGTGGAAAACCATTTTGCACCTGCAGAGGAGGATGTCATGCTGGAAAGGCTCAGGAATGTTGCCCATGTGTTTCAAAGGTGACATGACGGTTTGTGCAGTGAACATTTCTGTTCCATACAGCAGAAGCTCGAGCTGCGGCCGCAAGAGTTACGGGAGAGGTGGTTTTGCCTGGGCGTGGGAGCCCCTAGCATAGCATAGCTTGGCATCTGCGCCGATTGCAGCATGCTAAGCGCGTGGGCAGTGGAAGCCGTGAGAAAAAATGTGTCGACAATGTAGAGATGCAACCAGCATCTCCAGAAGTCTCAGAAAAAAGAAGTCCTATAATACGGGTTCTGGCATAGGATGCCAAGTTGGGTTTCAGTGTGCCGCTGGTGCAGCTGACAACATCCAAGATTTTCTGGTATGGAAGTCTTTGAAGCCCGCAGAAAGATGGGCAGAAATTATATACCTTTGATTTAATTTTCGACGTTGCGTGCCAGAGGTTTCGTCCCCGTGCTTGCGACAACATGGACTCGAAAGCATCGATTGACTCGTGCTCTTTTGACCCCGCAGCATAATGCTTGAGTTGTGATAATTTGCACAAGGGATCAGCAAAATCGCCTGACACAACTGCATTAATTGCCCCAGCTCAAACTTAGCATGTGGACTCGAATCTCCGCATTTCCATGTAGCAATCAGAACACGTTGATGCATTGTGCGGACATACTATCCATGTGGGATCTTGTGGGATAAGCTGGATGCCCATGGAAACAGACGATGGAGAGTCGCTGGCGCCTAGCGTGGGGTGAAGCCAAAGCCTCGAGGGCAGCTAGCGAGGTGGGGACCAACAGAGTGGTCCAGGCCCAGGTGCTTTTTTGCGTAGTCGCACGAAGGTACTGGGCCCGCAGCTCGAGGATGCGAGGACGGGCCAAGACTTGAAATATGGGAAGTGACGGAGCTTGCCGGTGACTTATCCTGCTTTGCTGGTTGTCCTTTGGATGTCACGAAAGCTAGCTCCTTGGAGCTTGCGAGAGTTTCTGTTTACCAATATTGTCTC
>CAJNIZ010005017.1:0-20290 GCA_905231905.1 Symbiodinium pilosum | reverse complement strand
CTAATCTTCTCTGTATCGTTCCTATATGCCCTATATACCCTTTATACCCTATATACCCTATATGCCTTATAAACCCTTTAAAACTTCTTGATTTGCGTGTGTCATCCAAGGCAGGGACGCGCTAGGCAGGGGCCATGCTAATCTTCTCCGTATCGTTCCTGTATTAGGGTTTAGGGTTGGGGGATTAGGGTTTAAGGTTTTAGGTTTAGGGTTCAAGGTTTTAGGTTTTAAGGGTATATCGTTATATACCAGATGAAAACCCACATACCCTATATACCCTATATGCCCTATATACCCTTTATAATTTCTTGGTTTGTGTGTGTCATCCAAGCCATGGTGAAAGGACTGAGTGGCCATGCTAATCTTCTTTGTATCGTTCCGGTATTAAGGGTGCGTAAGCAATACAACCTATACATCCTATATACTCTACATACCCTATATCATACCTGATCCTGGTTCACTTCTTGATTCGTATCTGTCATCCAAGGAAGCGGCCATGCCAATCTTCTCTGGCACCCCAGCCCACAGCTTGAAGAATCGGGTGTTGGGCGCGCCGCTCAACAATTTAAAATGCAAGCACGAAAGCAAACACACAGCATGTCTTCTTCTTCTTCTCACTCCTTCTCTGGGACCTTGGGACCTTGTTTTATTAATTTTTACTTGGTTTTCAAGAAACAGAAATATGGACGGGAAACACATGAAGAAAATGTTTTGCGTTCTGGCTTATTTTGACCTGCAACAGCAAACAGATTTTGAAAATAACAGATTCCATTTCGAAACCATTCAGATTCAGATTTCAGATCATGTTGATACAGATCAATAACCCATGGCACCTGCACAAGGAAAACCCACACAATGAACTGAAAAGATGTGATGTGTGCCCCTTCGAGAAAAGTAAACGGCAATGTCCCCTTCACGAAGATGACATGCACAAATCGATAAGTCATGGCACCCGCGCAAGGACAACACACACAAACTTGGTACGTCATGGCACCGGCGCAAGGAAAACACACACAAATGCAGCGTCCTGCGCAAAATGGACCAGCGCAGTCTGGCTCCCAGAACAAACTGCTCCGGAACACATGCAACCCCTAGCTGCATGCCTTAACACCATGGATGTTCATTTTCTCGGGACCTTGGTGGTCCTTCATAATCAGCAGGGGGGAGGGCTCAAAGGGGGTGAAAGCAGGTTGAAAAATGAAAATTTAAAGTTCCTGGCGGGGACTAGGGGTGTGGTTGGGGGGAGTGGTGTCGAGGCGGCGGCGTGGGAAGGCGACGGCGCGGCAAGCGAAAAAACGGCCTCAAGCTGGGAGGTCATTTCTCCATACGCCACCGGGTCAGGGGCCCTGCAAGAAGTGAAGTTCCAGAACTGGAGCACAACGTGTGGGCGCATGGACCGTGAGTGCGACACCTGCCGAAGTGTCTATGTTGGGGGGAGCTCTGCTCCCAGCATAGCAAGTAGCATGGAAGATGAAGCGGTGATTGATAGCAGTGAGGACTGGTTTCAGGTAGATCCGTGCTGTTCTAGGCTAAGGGCGCTGAACCCAGAAGATGACAGCGAGTGGGACCTGATCAGCTGCGAAGTGCCTGTGGTCTCTGCTGTTGTGTTGTCCAAGCATGAGTCGGAGATTATCGACCATGTGTCAAGTCAGCTTGATGAGCTTCAGTTGAGTTTGAAGGGCTTAATGGGGCGTGAGAGGGCAGTGTTGAAAAGACAGCTCGACTCGTTTGAGGATTTAGGTGCGGAGGAGCCAAGCACCCTTCCGCTGCTGTGTGAGCTGTCCCGTCAAGTAGGGGCTGTCGAAGAGGAACTTTTTAGGCTCAAATCCTTGCGCGATGCGGCGGATGAGGAGGAGACCGGAGTTGGTCCGCAGTCTCATGAAGTCGTGCTGCAGACCAAGACAATTCCCACTGAGCAGGTGTTGCGAGAGTGGGGACCAGACTGGCTGGAAGCTACGCGGAAAGAGATTTCGGCGCTCCTGGAAGTGAAAAAGGCTTTGAAGGAGATCTTCCAATCGGACATCGACGCAATGGTCGCGGCTGGAATAGAAGTGCTCAGAGTACCAATGAAGTTGGTATATACCATCAAAGCGGTGACGGCAAGGCGAAAATGCAGAATAGTACTCTGCGGAAATGCTCTGCCAAACTCGCACGAAACGGCCCTGGAGAAAAGGGTCGCTACGTACGCAGGCGGAATCGACATCGGCCTGTTGCGCTTCCTTCTGGCGGATGCAGCAAAGGATCAACTCCAGTTGGCGACCTGGGATATCAGTACGGCATTTTTGAATGCCCCGGTGCAACCATGGGATCTGAAGGCGGCGCACAACGGAAAGCAGCAAGTTACTGTTGGAGTGCCCCCTCGAGCGCTCGTTCGCTTGGGGCTGGTATCCCCCGCTAGCTATGTACGGGCTCGATACGAGCCCCCGCGACTGGGGGATGCACAGAACTGATGTTCTTTCTAAACTTCGCCTGGAGGTTCCCAATGGCACCCTATCTCTACAGAAGTCCCTGGTTGACTCTTCGGTGTGGTACATCATGGTTCGAAAGAACGCGGAGTCAGAGAACACCTACCAAGGCTGGCTAGCAATCTACGTAGATGATTTTCTGGGCGGGAGCTATGGTGATCTCGTAGACCGGGTCTACGAATTTGTTAACGCCACCTGGGAGTGCGGGGAGTTGGAGCGAGTAGTCACCGCCGGGGCCGGCAAGGCAGTGCGCTTTGACGGGTTGGAACTGCAGTGGAGCAGCGACAGAACGAAGCTGTTTGTTCATCAGGCCTCCTATGCTACCGACTTGGTCAACAGGTACGAGGGTCAGTTCCAGGACCAGGCCGTTCCTCTGACTAAGCCGCTTCTGGACGCAGAGCCCGAGGAGGAGGTGTGTCCCGAAATGGTACGAAAGTGCCAGCAAATCATTGGAGAGCTCTTGTACCTGTCTGTTCGAACGAGGCCAGATCTGTCTTACGTTTGCTCGAGGTTGGCGGCGGTCATGACAAAGAGACCAAGGGCCACTTTCGAGGCTGCACTTGGGACGGTTGGCTACGTGGCCTCAACGGCGCATGTGGGCTTGATTTACACTGTAAAAGACTCAGGGCCTTTAAGTCAGGAGAGACGAGGCCTCCAGCGACACGGGTTGCTGGAGGTGTACACTGACGCAGACTTCGCCCCTGAGTGCTCCAGAAGCCAGGAGTCTGCGGTAGTCCTGTGGAGAGGGTTGGTCATCCATTGGACCAGCTCGAGGCAGGCCTTCGTGGCTCAGTCTACTTGCGAGGCTGAACTGGTTGCAACTGTTTCCGGTGCCAACATGGGACAGAGTTTTATCCCTTTGATCCAAGAAATTAGACCTGAAGATCCTGTTCGCTGCCAGATCTTGAACGACAACACGGCGGCCATAGGCATCCTGGTTTGTGACGCGTCTTCGTGGCGAACTCGCCACCTCAGAATCCGTGCTAGCGCTCTTCGAGAGAAGATAGCAAACTTTGAGTGGGAGGCGGTGCACACCAGCGGCGAGTTCAACATCGCGGATGCCGGGACTAAGGTTCTTTCGAAAGGACGTCTGGATTGGCTTAAGGAGTTGATGGGTCTAGGGGTTGAGCCTGGGGCTTCAGGGTCGGGTTCAAGTCCGGGTTTGGCCAAGAGGATCGCTGGATCGCTCTATGCATTGGTACTTGCAGTTTGTACTAATCCGGTTGATGGGGTTAGGGATCACGGTGACTTGGATGGTCCTCGATGTGATTCCGGGGACTGGGCCTTAGTGTTCCTGTTAGGGCTTTGGACCATAGCTGTCATCGCGCTCTGGGAAGGCGCCAAGATTGTTCGGCGGTGCTGTGCCAGAAGCTTTGTAGCAAGAGGGTTAGAAGTCCCAGACCCAGAGGAGGAGCCTCCGCCGGAGCAAGAGGGCCCTCTAGACAACGGTAGGGTTCGGGTTCCTGAGCAAGATCTTCTTGAAGTTGAGGGTTTAACGGCTAGGGTTCCGCTGCAAGTCCCCCAGGGAGAGGATGACAATGAGGTTGATATAGGCCCCCAAAACGGTAGGGGTGGGATCCGGGTTGTGGATTTTGAAGAGCTGCGCCGTGCAGCTAATCGGAGAAACCAGCATGGTCTGCGTGCCCAGCAGCGACGTGAAGTATTACAGGCTCCGCCCGACCGCCCTGTGGAGCCCGAAGAGGAAGAGGCTCGCGGAAGGTTCGAGGATGAAGAGCTTCGTGAGGAAGATGTTGTGCGGCTGGCGCAGGTAGCCAGGGATTACCTCGACAACCCCCCAAATCCTCCTCTCCGCTTTAGTGTGTTTTGGAGACTTCCGGAGCAGTGTGTTTTGGAGACTTCCGGAGCAGCCATCGCTCAGAGAGTTGCGCCTGAGGCGCTCAACGTGGGGAGGAGATATCTCTTCTCTGCATCAGATATCCGAGGATAACTTTGACTCCTACGAGTATCCTGGGCCGGGTAGATTAAACGTTCTTATCCGTTGGCATGGAGAGTCTAGGGTTAGGTTGTTTACCCCTGAAAATACCAATCTACCCGTAGACCAGGAGGTTTTGACAGGGGAGCGCAGAACGCTTGTAACGTACCAAGACGGTACTCAGGAGGTCATTGATGACCTGTGGGTAGAGCCACAACGCTCCAGGGCGTACTTGAGACAGAGATGGAAAGGCCGGACTGAGCTGCGTGTTGACCCCTTAAGGTTCACTGGGGAGGTTAGGGCTAGATTTCAGCAGATCAGTCGGGTCATGTTTCAAAACTTATATCCTGCGTAGCTACGCAGTAGTTGTCAAAGGCTGCGAGACTTTGACAAGGGGGAGAGCGCATGTTCCAGGATGCTTTTGACGGTGGCTTGGGCATAGCGGGGACTTAATCCGCTCCTGTGGCCATCATCTCGAAAGGAAGGTCAGCAGGATAATCCATGCATGCAGCACAACTTATTTTTCAAGCTTCGAAGAAAGCTACACGACAAGGAGGTACTTCGCTTTCCTGCTCACCTCTTGAAAAAGGCCCGCGCGCTCCCGTGTGTACCTTCGTGTCACGCGGATTTAATAACACCCCACGCGCGAAACCAATCAGGATACTTAGGTCCGGGGTCATCCTCTCTCCTCTTTCCTCTCCTCTCTCCTCCCTCCTCTCTGCTCTCCTCTCGCTTCTGACCTCTCTCCTCTCCTCTCTCTTCTCTCCTCTCTCCTCTCTCCTCTCCTCTCTCCTCTCTCTTCTTTCCTCTCTCCTCTCCTCTCTCTTCTTCTTCTCACTGCTATACCCTCCCTGTGAAACGAGGGCTGGAGCAAAGCTCCAATCTCTCTTCTCTCTTCCTCTCTTCTCCTCTCTCCTCTCTGCTCTCCTCTCTCTTCTCTCCTCTCTCTTCTCTATTCCCTTCTCTCTCCTCTCCTCTCTCTCTCCTCTCCTCTGTCTCTTCTCTCCTCTATCCTCTCTCCTCTTCTCTCTCTCTCGCCTCTCCTCTCCTCTCTTCTCTCCTCTCTCCTCTCCTCTCTCTCGTCTCTCTTCTTTCCTCTCTCCTCTCCACTCCTCTCCTCTTTCCTCTCTTCTCTCTTCTGCTTTTCGCGACCAAATCCAAAAGTGACGACAGTTCTGCATTTCGCGACCACGACCCCCCCGATCCCTGTGACTGTTGACACTTTTGAGACGCGAAGACCAAACGCGAGTCCAAAAGTGACGACAGTTCTCCGTTTCGCGACCACGACCCCCCCGATCCCTCTGACTGTTGACACTTTTGAGACGCGAGGACCAAACGCGAGTCCAAAAGTGACGACAATTCTGAATTTCCCGACCACGACCCCCCCGATCCCTGTGACTGTTGTCACTGTTGAGACGCGAGGACAAAACGCGAGTCCAAAAGTGACGACAATTCTGAATTTCCCGACCACAACCCCCCCGATCCCTGTGACTGTTGTCACTGTTGAGACGCGAAGACGCAACGCGAGTCCAAAAGTGCTCTGCGTTTCGCGACGATTTTCGGCCGGGGACGCTTGCGAACGCTTGCGGACGCTTGCGAACACACGTCGAACGCTAAGCACGGATTTCGCGTCAACTCCCAACCCCCAGACCCCCAACCTCAAAAAGAGAACCCTTCTTCTGCGCATTCAGGAATAATATAATAGGAACAAGGACCCTGGTAGGTATACGCGCAATATGGCATTCCTACTACATTCTTGGGGTTCCCTGCTTCGGGTCCCACATCAAGTCCTCTTCACAAAGGTAGGGAGCTCAGGGTCCAGGGCTTGGGGCTTTGTAGATTCGGGGCTTATGGCTTCCGGGCTTAGGGATTGAGTTCAGGAGGCGTGTAGGATCCAGGGATGTAGTGTTTAGATGTGTTTGGGGGTGTAAAATTTGTGCATGTAGGTGGTCCCCAAAACTGTCGACCCGTCTGCAATAGGATTTAGGGACTAATCCGGCACGCACACTTATCAGTGAAGAATGGGATTTGCTGCTGCAGCTACCCTTACCCAAATGAAAATGGCCCAGTTTCCTGTGCTACTCTACTAAGGACTCCGTTCTTTTGGTTGCGCCGAGACCCTGCTTTTTGGCAGACATTCTGGAGCTGAAGAGCTTGGAGTTTTGGAGTATGGGAGTATTAGTCCCTAAACCCTAAACCCTAAACTGTTCATGCTCTTGTGGTCTGGAGCTGACTGCCCCTTGGCACCCGCAACCTTTTTCTTGTGCACTTCCCTAAACCCTAAACCCTCAAAACCTGAGCCCCTTGGGTTCTACTATTTGCTTAAGAACCCTAAAAAATGGATAAATACTGATCCGTATATTACCCTCATAAAGAAGAATATTTTCATTTTTGTGTGTTTCTTAAACAAATAATAGGGTTTTAGTGTGCAGAGTTTGGGGTTCAGGGATGGGCCCAATGGGAAATTCAGGGTAAACCCTAAACCCTGAGCGTAAGAATTGGAAATGCCCCTTAAGAGCCAAGCCACACCATGAAACGGGCGATATCGGGTTTATGTAGGGATATATACATAGGGGTAGATAATAACATAAACCCTATTTTCTATTCCCTACACCCAATATATTGACATGGAACAGACAAACAGTAAACCCTAAACCCATAGGGTCCGACCTGCAGGGGCTTTGAATGGGATACCTAAACCGCAAACCTTAACCCCTAAACCCGAAATCCACACCCCTCAAGCCTAAGGGCTGAGGCTGTAGGGTTAAGGCCGAAGGTTCTAAGGTTTGGATTCTACTCAAAGAGAAAGGGGACTTAGTAACAATGCCAGCACAACAGGGATAACTGGGCTTGTTGCATGGCTTGCTGTAGGGGCTACAAGTTCATCAGTAAACATACTAAATCCCCTGGACCCTCTAAGTACTTGAAATCACTCAGACTCCGGTGGTTCAGTTCCTGTGCATGTGGTTTCCACAAGAGGTTTTTGGGGTTCGGACTCACGTCAGGACATCCAAACAATGGACAGCGGATTCCCTTCACCTTCCTGCGCTTTGCGGTTTAGGGTTTAGGGTTTAGGGACTTCATGCTGGCAGAAGTTTGGTGGCCCTTCCCGAATAGAACTGGCACATCATTTTGCGAGATCAGACAACTTATTCTGATAAAACAACAAGCACCGCAAACGGATGTAGTACCCTTGTAGGAGCTCCACCGAAAGCACGTGTGCACCCTCAAAGGACTTCAACAATTCCCAAGGAGCGAGATTACAGGCAAAAAGCACAGGTGCAGGAGTCGAGAAAAAGGCGCAGATTGAGATGATGAACTGTTACTAATACTACACGTACGATCACTATCACAATGAACTGCTGAGGTAGGAGCTTCGTTCGCGGCGCTGATATGCCTAAGCAGTTGGCACGTACCATGAATTTTCTTACTCTGGTCGGAACCTTTTTAGGGAGGGCTCTCCTAACTACATTTATGAGAAATAGATCCATCAAATATGGCACCGTTATGTGATATATACATATATAGAGGAATATCTTTTACTAGGGGCTGGGAGGGCTTATTATTTTCCAGAGGTGAGTGATAGCCTGTTTGCATCTGGGATCACCACCGCAAACGTTACACCAGAGCAGTTGGGGAGGTGACCTTTGATTGGTCCTTGGATCTTGCCCTACCCAGTAAGAGTCTTTGGCCTGCGGCTAGATCTGGAATACCTTTGGTGAAGTCTGCCTGGCCAGCAGTGTTTCGCCAGGTAGGCATACTGCGAAACGAGAGCCGCTAGCGCCATTTATCACCAGAACTATGGGAGACTACAGGATATTGCAAGCTCTTGATGATCCCAATCAACCATCTGACGGGCCAAGAATCCACACGGCTATGGTGCTTAGAGTTTAATAAGGGCTTTTTCAGAGGATAACACTCAATATGATAAGCTATTTCCTACTCAGGTTTCTATATAAAAAAAAAAGATGTTGAAGGCAGCCCCACAGAAAAATTAGAAAGAATCACAAAAAATCCTCGCTGCGACACCCTCGCTGCGTTCGTGATTGTACTATTTTGGGAGGTTTAGGGTCTAGGGTTTAGGGTTTAGGGTCTAGGGTTTTTGACCTCCCATTGATACTCTCTTTCAACTCCTACTCACAATATGCAAACATCCCCTAGAATTTTTTGGTGTTCCACAGTGGGAATATTCATTCTTAGGGGGCGCTGAGCTTCATTCCCAGGCAAAAAGTGGGAAGACATGTGATCCCCTCCACCTTCATGTTAGGGGAGGAGATTACCTAGCACAGGGGTTTCTCCCGCAGATGCCCTGAAGATTAATCTAGACCCCGGATTTATGAACCTCCTCCTTTTCAGGGCCTGCATTCATATTAGGATCCCTGTAAAAAATCATGAAAGGGAGGTGGTTCATTAATTCGCGGTCTACATTTTGGAGCCTGGCTTGGCGCTAGGCCCAAGAAAAGCTCAGAAGGCCGGACAATTGCGTTTTCCAAGCACGGCACATCATGCATGCAGGTCCACTACGAACACGGGCGAAAAGAGAAAGTACATATCGTCCTGTCCACACGGCGCTTTTCTTCCACATATGTCTGGGGAGGAGCATTTGGAGATAAGACCCCTTTTCAGAAAGGATTGCGCGCACGTGCTGACCCAGGGCGCGTTATAGATCTTCTCTGAATGCGGTGGTGAAACATGGCCAAAACAAAATGAGTAACGGGGCCAAAGGAAATTGGACCGTGGTTTCCAACGGGCAGTGCCATCGGGACAGGCTAGCTACTAAGACAGCTTCTACTTCACTGCCGCATTGCACAGACTTGTGCCTGATTAGAATCAAAAGCACTAGTGACTTCTATGCTTGCAAGCTTTCAAATGGGAGCCCAGGATCACAAACTGAACACCCAGGCGCCATTGTCAACGGACCGAATAATTGACAACAGCTCGTCCTCGCTGCCATCTACCTGGAACTGCTCAATGGACATGGTTTCTGCACTCAACCTCCACGTGGGTCTTTGGGCCCTGCGGCGGGTTCCACGGGGAGGAGATCCAGCAGTTTCTGCCCTGACAAACCTCGCAGCTTCATCGAGCACATGGCTCGGTATGTCTGCATAGGCTTGAGCAATCTCCTCACGGTCCCGCAGCTGAGCACCATTCCTGAAGATCAGCGGAGCATCCTCCCCCCACGTGGCACGCGGGCCAAACCTAATCAGAAAATAGGCGAGGTTCCACTCAAAACCCTGTACGTTTCCAGCACTGACCACTACATCCCAGATCAGCTCCTTGTTGTGCTTGACCACGAGCTTGTAGACCTGTTTGGCTGTAGCGCTGTCGACAAAATTGATGAACGCAAGCTCAATGTTGGTGTTGGTGTGCTTGTCAAACGGGACGTACAGGAAGTCGATCTGGCGCAGCTTGATTTTGTTCTGCTGAAGCCAGTCCAACACTGAAAGTGCTCCCCAATCCTCCGGAAGACGCCGAAGCATCAATGTGGTGACGCCTGGCTCTAGACCGCTTCTCTTGAACGGACGCATCTTCCTCTCTGCACGAGAACCCTGCTCGAGGGAAGTGCAGCTTTTCTTGCCACCAAGCCGACAGCCCTGCGCACCTTGTAGCCCTCAACGCTGCCCGACAAGTCAGGCTTTGCTCCCAAGGCTTAAGCCAAAAAACAGCAACGTTACGTAGTAACGGCAGGGTGAGCATGGTACCGGCAAGAATACAAGCAGTAGTAGTCATACCAGGTGTAATTAGTGGTAATAAGGTTGGCCGAGATATCTCTGAAATAAACAGAAGTGACCAGAACAAGTGCGCTGCAGCACTGCTCCAAACACAACCTTGAATGCTGTCAGCTGCATCACCTCATGATCAACTACAGCCGGTTGTGCCCTGCAAAAGAGGCGGGTATGCTCTTCCAAGACCATCGCAATAATCGCACATGCAAGTTTTCGCGAGGCGTTCATGATGATTTTCGGGCAGTGCAAAGAAAACTTCAACAGAGGAGCTCATACGGACCAATGCGTACAAACAAAGAGGAGAAGTTTAGATGCCATAAACTCATCCAAACTAACATGGAAACCCATATAGTCCCCTTTTAGAAGGACTGTAGTCTGTTCAGGGCTCTTTTTGGGTTTTCATGTTAGTTTCCGGGAGTGTAGATGTCCTGCAGTCTGTGCATGGAATATTGTCTACCTCGCACTTTCCTCACTTCACCCCACAGGTTGCAAAAACTTTGTGATTGAGCTGACTCAGAGAGTAACAAGGAGGCTTCAGCAACCCCAGGATCCTAGGGTTTAGGGTTTAGGGCTTAGGGTTCAGGGTTCAGGGTTTAGGGTTTAGGGGTCCATGACTAATCCCCTCCCACGAATATTTAGCCCCCTCACCCCCCTCAAACATTACATACTCCCCGTTATGGTACATTACAGTATATTGGGGGTACTCAACCATAGGGTGGTGGTGGGCGTAATATTAGGGGGAGGGGATTACTATCACAAGGTCCTTATCTTTGCGGCAGTACTGGCAAGCCCGGAACAAGTACCATTAGCTAATACGCAGCATGAGGATGTATTGCAGTTGTTCTGTTGAGAGCGTGGTATTTTTACTGCTTCTATGATTGTTCCTGGCACTATTTACAGCTTATGAGGAGGGAACTGCGGCAACACCTCCATATGTAAAAGGAACGCAAGGCAGAATAGTCGTCACCGTCATCGTTGTCATGGTGGAAGTAACCGATGCTTGTCTTGCATGGCAGCTCAGCAAGAAGCGCTGGCTGCCGTCATAACAAGGGCACAAGAAGAACGTTACCCACGGGGGTTATATAGGGATAATGGAAAAGAAAATGGAGACCGCTATAATAGGGACATTATAGGGTTGTTAAAGGGTTATGAAAGGGATATCAGGTGCGACCAAGCGGCTGCTTCCATCTGAGCCTCACACACCGTGAGGGAGCAGTAGCTTAGCTGATCGTCGGATGATTGAAATCAACGGTACTCAACCGAAACCCTAAACCCTCAGCTCTCACAGGGAACCTGGGGCCACGTAGGGGAAAGAAGGGGGTACCGGGCCCCTCTCAGCAAGCCATAAGGGTAGTTGTCAAAAATATGATCCCTTTTTGAGTGCCCTAAATATTAGGTGCCGTATTATAATAGGGATCCAAAAAGGGACCATAATTTTGACAACCACCCATAGGCAATTCAAAGAAATTCTCATCATTGCGACAATATTGGCGGGCTACACCTCTGGAGTGTTTTTGTGTGTAAAACCAGAGAGCCTCCTGAAAGTACGTGGGGGAGGGGGGAATCCTGAAGACTTGCTTTCTATTGCGTACCCGCTCTGGTTCCCCTACAGCATCAGGATTGGGTGCGTCTCTGTGTTGTCATGGAGACCCCTTCGAATTCCGGAAGAATCGGGACACGGAATGTCAGAGATGCGTACAAAATGTTGAGACACTCATCTTGCAAGATGTTGCGAGGAGCAAGGACCTGCAAGGTACCACCAGAAAGCTGTTGCGATTTGATCTCAGGACTGCTGCAGGATTACACAAGGAAGAAGTCAGAATCTCCCATATGCTACTGGCACTTATTTTAAGCCCTTTGGGGGCAGTGATACTCCCAATGCCTCACCGCCGCAAGCATATTTGTAATGACAATAACAACAGAAATTAGATCAACAGTATAAGAACACAGGACTGACCATGACGTGAACAATGCCTGCAATCTGAAGATGAACAAAGCCCAAAATGCGGAGCATGACAGTCATGATAAGTAATCTACTAACCCTAAGAAACAAAGGTTAGGTCACACCACCCAATCTGAAGAGCGTGCCCCACATGCCGGGCCTGGTATTGCTCTGCAAAGTCTCGCCACGTTCCTGCATCGTCCTTTGATGCCAAAACTTACATAGGGGCTAAAAACTAAGCATCTCTTGTTGGGGCTCCCTGCAATAAGGACTATTATGTAAGAGCTCTAAGAAAAGGCCCCGGATTTGCCAAATGGCTGTCAATGCGGCGCCCAGGAACGGGCAGTGGTGAAGGTTTCCCCAAACTGATTGTAACTTTTGGGGGGTCTCCATAGGGTTCACGGTTTAGGGTTGTAGATGACACAAATCACTCTTCTTGGCATACTTGCAAATTTCTGGAGGTTCTGACCCAGACCGACCTCCACGTACACCACGCTACTCCAGTCCTATGATTGTTGATTTCATGCCCTCAGAATGAACATCCTCGTAATCACTTTAGCTATCAGTCCTGTCGGACCACTGCCGTGGATACCTGTAACCTGTAATCACTAGACCCAATGTTGAAAAAATGTTTGATGCTTCCTGGGTGCTATCCTACAATATAAATGAAACATGATTCGCAAAGAGACTACAGACTCAAGACCCGCTGAGTGTTGTGGCTGTTCATGCTTCTAGCTGCTCTGCAAGTATCTGAGGGGAGCTGCTTCCACTGACATGTCATCATCTCCCTAACGTGTGACATCCTCCTTGCTCGATGCGACCCTGTGGCATGAACACCTCTCATTCAGCGCCCATCACAACAAACCCACCCGAATCCACAAAACCTAAACCCTAATCCTCATGTTGCAAGCCCTAAGCCCTAAAAACCTAAACTCCAAAACCTAACACCCACACCCTAAAACCCCACACCCTGAACCCTAAACATTATCGCCCCCCTTAAGTAGATAGAATATGGGGTATATGGGAATCTTATTATAATATACCCAAAGCCATATTCTATCTACTTAAGGGGGACTATAGGTTTGGAGGACCCTAATCCTTCAATTGCAAGAGGCCCATTGCCAGCGGGCGAGCTCCGCCATGATGCGTCAGGCCTAGGGTTTAGGGTTTAGGGTTTAGGGGTTTAGGGTTTAGGGTTTACGGTTTAGGGGTTTAGGGTTTAGGGGTTTAGTGGTTGGTTTAGGGTTTAGGGGTTTAGGGATTAGTGGTTTAGGGCTGAAGCCTCCTAAAACCGGGAGCCCAATACCCTTCCTTTATGTACAGAAGATGCCTTACAAAAACATATTTTGGAGCAAGGTGTAATTCAGTGTATATTCCTTTAATAAAGGGATATTGGGCCGTCAAAGAATGAAGTTTGGGTTGAGGCAGGCGAATTACGAAGCACTCATTCGTTCTTGCCATAAGGTTTATCTGAAAGTTTTTTCGATATTGCCCCGCTAGATTGGGAATTCCAGAACTTTCTTTGGGAGGCCGGCACAAAAGGGTGCGTGCATTTTGGGTGTATATGAGCTATAGTCTAAACTCCTAGTATCCCCCTTAATAATCCCTATAATGGTCCCCCTCAAATCCCCTATATGATCTCCTTTTGAGGCACTACCCAAAAAATGGGCACTCAGACAATGAGGGGACCCTTCACACACTTCATATAACCCAACGCAACATACGAGGATCCCGGCCAGAAGCACTCAGCAGGGACGAGTAATTTTGTACCCCCCTCGTGCAACTGCGAATCGGCAAGCGCTGCAGAAGAACTCCCGAGTTGGGATGTATATGGGTGGTTGTCAAAATTATGGTCCCTTTTTGGATCCCTATTATACTACGGCACCTAATATCTAGGGTACCTGAAAAGGGACCATAATTTTGACAACCACCCATATTACTACTATTATTACTACTTTTCTATTGCTACGATCTCTAGCATTACTGTTATTTCTCTTATGATTTTGATTATTACTATTACTATTACGAGTATCATTACTATTTTGGGCCAAGTAGCAGCTTCCGCAGTCAGCAATAGAACCAATCCCCTCTTATGCTGCCACGGACACGTTTTTTCTCTATGTACGTATATTGGGTTCAGGGTTTAGGGACATTTTATTCCCGCAACTATTCTGTGCAATATTCCGCCACCATGCAACAGGAATTCTCAACGCAGCAATTGCAGCAACCCAGGCCTTTTGCGCAGTGCTAAGGACGGTTTCTGTACGAACTCACATAACCCCAGACATGCCCCAAAACCATGCCTCTACAACCGTTGCAAAAGCTTGCCTATGACTTGCCACTCAGCTCGCGCGGACATGTTTTAGGATTCGGCCCTTAGGGTTTGTAAGGTAAGTGGGGGGGAGTGAAATGCTCACTGACTAAAAACGATGATAAACCCTACCTTTAAAATGATCACTGACTAAAATCGATAATGAACCCTACCTTAAATGGCAGTGCCACACAAACAGGGAGACCCCGAGGTAGAACCCAAACTACTACAATCCTCATCATGGGGACTCCCGAAAAACCTCCAAATAGATGCCTGCATTTGGCAAGCCAGGGACCCTGACATGTAGGGATAATGGAAAAGAACATGGAAACTGCTATTTAGGGTTTTAGGGTTTGGGGAATCATGCGATCCTAAACCCTAAACCCTTTTGCATAAATCCCTAAACCCTAAACCCTAAACAAACCCTCCCTGGTATGCCCTAGGAGCTCAGGAGGTTCGGGTTGGCGAAGGCGTGTCTCCATTCTAAGGACTTTTGGAGGGACCCCTAAGCTTATGGGGGTTAATATGGGGACTACCTAGGGATATAGTGGTTATCTTATGACTATATAAGGATTTTATATGGTAATGGGATTTAGGGTCCCTATTCGGGGTCCCTCTAAAGTCCCTAGACCCTAGGGTCTAGGGTTGGGCAACCCACGGGGCCAAACGCTAGGGTGCAGGTTTAGGGTTTAGGGGGCGAGTGGGGAGTCCCTAAACCCTAAACCCCAAACCCCAAGAAGCAAAACAATAACATCGAGCCGTAACTTAGTCAAAAGAGCTACCACCTTTCCACGGATGACGTAGAGATATTTGAGAGTTCCACTCCTACACTCCCTGTCTTACTGGCGCTTAGTAGGGAGTAAGGGAATATGTCACGTAGGGATTACATAGGGATGATCTTCCCTTCTTCCATACTAACCACCAGTAAGTAAGCTGTTGGTTTAAGGTTTGGGGCTGAGTTTTTTTAAGGCTCGGGGCTTGGGGTTGAGGATTTAGGGTACGGGTATGGGTCATGTTGCGCAAGTATGTCTAGCAGGTGCTATGGTCGGATGCAAAGAAAGGTCACAAGCTTGAACGGGCAAACACGTGTTGCACGGAACTGTCCTGGTGCTACCTGGGGTCCTGGGTCCTATACTTTCCAAACTCTTAACCTCTGCAGTCTAAACCCTAAACCCTAAACCCCAAAATCCTAAACCCTGAATCTACAGAACCCTGAAGTCACCCTGTCACCGCTGCAATTTCTACAAACTTCTGGACGTGTTGCCCATATGAGCAGTATCTGAAATGGGATACTACAGCCCCAAAGAGTAAGAAATCCCTTCTCCGCCTGTTATAGCACTGATAGACACCAAATCATTATGAACCTGAATATTGGGATTTCCAAAGAGGGCCTTAAGACCTAAACCCTGCGTACCCCGTATGAAGCTTCTGTCCCCTGTGAACGAACCCTAGACCCTGTCTCAGGGTCCAGGGTTTAGGGCTTAGGGACTCCCAAATGTACCCAAATGATGAAGAGAGAATACACCGCGCTCAGCCCTAAACCTTAAACCCTAAAGTCTAGCTCAAATTGCTTGAGCTCAGCCTAGTAGCTGGGTAGGCACCCTCTGCCCTTCTGGATTCCTTACAGCCCTAGTTTAGCAACAGAAAAGGAAGTGTTTGCCAGGGTTTAGGGATAAGGGTTTAGAGATAAGGGTTTAGGGTTAAGTGTTTAGGGATCAGGGTTTCCGGTTTATGAACCTGGCTTGCGCATCTACAAATATAATTAGAAGATAAAGCTACCGTGTAGCCCAAAGCTTGTTGAGGTTATTTGTTTAGGGTTTAGGGTTCAGGGTTTAGGGTTTAGGGTTTCTGCACTCCCTTCCCCATCCTTGCAAGGGCAGTTCATACTGTTTGGGCCTAAAGAATAATATGCAAGTATGATGCGCTTCGCTTCCTTGTATAATTCTGGTAGGTACCCCAATTAGATCTCAGAATGATGTTGCTATTTATTTGTGCTTGTACATCAGTCGGGCGAGTATTCGGGTCTTTTGAAAAGCCAAACGCCCAAGAGGTTTCTTAGGCCCCGTACGCCAAACCCACCCTATTAGCCTATGGACGCTCTAGACTCTAAACTTCAAGCAAGCGACGATGATTATTAGTGCGATTACTACTGCTATTGTTGTTATTATTGCTCCTACTACTATGTATTACTATTAACCCTAAACCCCAGATCCCAAAGTGTTCCAAGCCTGAATAGCTGAGGCCGGACTCAATCCTCTTTAGAGAAAGCGTCGCCTGGCGGTTTAGGGCCTTCTAGGGGTTGAGAGTCGAGGGTTCACAAGTTAAGGTTAAGGGTTTGGGGTTTAGGGTTTACGATTTAGGGCTTAGGGGGCATATAGTGTCGAGGGCTTTGGGGAAGGAGGGTTTAGGGTTCTGGGGCCTTAGGAAGCTGCCATTGTCATTGTCATCATCATCATCATCATCATCATCATAGACATCATCTTAGGAGTGCTTACTTTCATTGCTTTCATGTGCATCATCAGTGTGACTCATAGTAACTAGTATGTTCGTGTGCATTAGCCTCAGTATTCCTATCAGTATTGGTATGAGAATTGGTACCATTATTGTTTTTGGTGGTGGTGGTGGTGGCGGCGGCGGCGCTGGTGGTGGTGCTGCTGCTGGTGCGGGTGCCGTTGCGGGTACCGGTGCCGGTACCGGTGCTTGTGCTGGTGGCGGCGGCGTTACCTCGCGCTGGGGCTCGCACTGTGGCTCGCGCTGTGGCTAGCTCTGGCGCTCGCTTTGGCGCTGGCGCTCGCTCTGGCGCTGGCGCTGGGGCTGCTGCTTTGGCTGCTGGTGATGCTGGTGATGCTGGTGGTGGTGGTGGTGCTGCTGCTGCTGCTGATGGTGCTGGTGGTACTGGTAGTGAAGCGGTAGTGATAGTCTGTACTATATGGAGATGTAAGCAGACCTCGGTGGGTCTTGAGGACTCCTTAGCTACAGAAAAATGAGTCCTCGTCATGTGGGCCTTACAGCTTTCTTAAGCAAATCGCCCTGAAGTAGATAGAATATGGGGTATATGGGGATCTTTTTATCATCATTACCCAAAGCCATATTCTATCTACTTAAGGGAGACTGTGGGGACTGGAGTGCGTAGTATTTTTCATGCCCTAAACCCTAAACCCATTCACAGTAGGTTCCAATTTCTTTTCCATTTCTCTATATAATATGGAGCGTTCTGGATCTCCAGCTTCTAGGGTCAGCGTTTCGTGTCATAGGGTTTTATGTAGACCCCTGATTAACAAAACCCCTCCTTGCAAGGCCCTTACTATTAGGATCCCTATCATAATCCCTACTATGGGGAGGGGGTTTATCAATCAGGGGTCTGGGTTTAGGGTTTAGGGTTAGCAACCAAGGAGCATTGCATTTAGGACCTCTGCTCTACAGATACACATGTTGGTATTGCTTTGTCATACCCCGAACACAACATTCTCAGGAAGGGGTAGGACAGTATCATAAACCCCAGAGCTTAATTAGATGCCAAACCCAAACTTTCAAATGTTAAGCACTACACATCCCCCATGAATCCCACCCTAAACCCTAACCCAATCAATTCCAAGCTCGAATCCCATCAATCCCGAACAGATAGATGAGCTATAGTCTAAACTCCTTAAAGGGGGTTGTATAGGGGATTATATAGAGGAATATTATAGGGGTTATGAAGGGGGATACAAAGATGTAGACTATAGCTCATATGAGCTATGGCCAAGATTAGGCTGATTGAGGATCTCTTAACAGTGGACATGGATAGCCCTCCATATAGTCCTTAATGAGGAGCCCATCTCCATTAATCATTCACATGCAATACAGAGCTACTATCCACAGGTACGATCCGAAGTGTCTTCCTATTGTCACAGTCTCCTGCAAACGCATTCTAAGTACTCGCGCAACTACAACGCATTGTAAATACGACAAGTATCGTTCACGTAACACTTCAGCGACGGCCGAGCTCAAAAAATGCGCGTCCACGCTTTTGCATGTTATGGCACATACCTTATATTTGTGAAGCAGAGAAATCATAGATTGAGAGCCAAATATATGGCCACAAAATGGAAGTCGAGCTATTTATCCGTGGGAGTAGACATTCCTAGGATAAGTCTGAGCTTATCTGTTAGTGAAAGTCTTAGCGAATTTGACTGTGCGACTACCGAGCTCCGGCTCTTCAAAAAAAAGGCACTTCCTAATTCATGTACGGAAACCACACTAGCCCCCAACGCAGACCACTACTACTGGTTTATTGCTATTATTATTATTGCTACTACTAATACTACTACCATTATAGCCTCTTCCTAACCTGCATCTTCCTATCCAGTTGCGCGTATGGTCCGGCTTTGCTTGAAGACTCTATGCTTTGGGTTCATCAAATAGCTTACAGCAACCTCTGAACACTAGAGGTCTAACTGAAGAAGTTGAAGGATTTTATGCTTTCAGTTAACTAACGATCTTGCAGCCACCTATCGACACTAAAGGGTATAACCAAAAACACGTCGAAAGATTTGATGCTTTGAGTTCACTAATTTACTTGCAGCAACCTATAAACACTAAAGGGTCTAACCGAAAAAGTTGAAAGATTCTCCGCTTTGAGTTCATCAAATAGTTTTAGCGACCTATTAACACTAAAGGGTCCGTATAAATTGAGAGATTTTCTGCTTCGAGTTCATGAACTAGTCTGCAGCAACCCCTTCGCACTAAACGGCTTAACCACTGTCTGTTGACCACTATGTTCTTCACTGGAATTCGAAACGTAGCGAAACTTGTGGTGAGAAATTGTTTCGCATGATTAAAGGACGATAGTCTTGCTTGTCAATCCGAAGCCTTCTTCTCTCAAGCATCAGACGGTGACTGCCTGCGCAAGTAACTCCGATATCGTCTGCGTCTCAGCTCGAATGTCCAGTCGAGTTGTATAATGAACGTCTCGAATAGGTCATGGCACTTTCAAAGATGCCCTCCGGCCCAGGCCCTGAATGAAGCCGTGAGCTGCATGTTCTCGCAATCATGCGCTGATTGCATTAGCTTGGAGTCGGCTGCCAGAGCCCCAAATCGTCCTGGCATCAGGAGTTACCATCGAAGGACTTTACGACGTCCAATGCTCAGAGCAAACGTGTCACAAACAAGTTAGCACGTATCTCTTAGTAGGTCCTAGCGGTTGTTCCCACCGCTGGGAGCACGGAGCCATGATCCTGGAGGATGCAAAACGTGAAGGCCGAAAGAAGTTCCGCAGAGAAACTCCTTAGTCGTCCCTTGGTCGCGAGCAGGGCACCCCTTCTACAGCGATGGGGTGCACCTGAACGCGGAAGGCGTTCGAGCTCTGGCAGGTGCCCTGGAAGAATACATCCTGCACATTCATTACGTATACTTATCGCAATGCATCCGAGCAATGCAAATAATCCTCAAAGTACCTCCTCGAAATCACGCGTAATGCCTGCGAGGATGTTCATCCATCCCTCGTCATCTCGGACAGCACCCTGTGCGCTGTGACTGTCGGGGAAGCAGGTTCATAAAGAAAGGCTTTGGTCTTGTTTATCAATATCAGGACGGGTACGCCCACAGGGACTATGACGGCAGCGTCGCGAAGTCTTCCCTGTACCCCTTGCCGGTTGTGCCGGCTTGTGGGGAAAGGATTTCTTCGCGACGGGTTTCGCCGTCACCTCCTGGGATGGTACAGTGCTCGGCACGCTGTGCACAATTTCATGTGCACAGTTTTCTTCACTCAGGAACGGGGCATGGATGAACCTGCCGAACAACGTCCCCCAGCCCACGACTCTGCTGCAGTGCGCAGGCACGGCTTTATTCATTGGTTCCGTGATTCTCCATCGCTTGATACCAGGAAAGCCTTCGGAGAAGCACCTTCTCTCGGAAAGTCTCCTCTCCGAAGGG
>CAJNIZ010005016.1:0-11792 GCA_905231905.1 Symbiodinium pilosum | reverse complement strand
TGCTGCATAACCTTAAAAACCCTAAACCCTAAACCTGTATACTGCTTACCATGTCAGTTTGGTCTGTTGGTCTGTTGGTCCCGGACTAATCTCTAAACCCAAAACCCTAAAGCCTAAACCCAAAACCCTAAACCCTAAAGCCTAAACCCCAAACCCTAAACCCTAGAACCCCTCGAGCCGACATAGCCTTAATCTCTTAACCCCAGCTATTTTGAGTATGAAGCTACTGACTAAGGCTAGGTACCCCAGTAGTACCGTTTTTCCCCTTTTTATTTTGTGGTTTCCTTATTAAAGCTGAACATTCTGAAGCAGGGTACCCTTATCATTAAGGGGTTACTGGGGAACCTAGAAAGACCCCCGTGACCTTCCAAGCAGGACGTATTTTTGGCAGCAGGTTTTGGACATTGCCGCTGACACAGCCACATACATTGGTACATCTGTCCAGCGCCGGTTCAAAGTCTTGCCCGACCGTAGCTTGCCTTTCTGCGGCCTATTGATGCTTAAGGGGGAGTGGGGGAGTCAATATATAGAAGTATCATGAAGATATAGTCCCCCTTAAGTAGATAGAATATGGCTTTGGGTAGATTATAATAGGATTCCCATATACCCAATATTCTATCTACTTAAGGGGGACTATATATGACAAGATCATATATGGATTCTTATAGGGATCCACTCCCCGGTCCCCGCTAAGCACCCGTAAGGAGGCTGACCTCCCGCCTGCTAAGGTAGTACAAGAACATCCATTCAAGGGCTTCAGGCTTGTAACCCTAGGGTTGTACGCCTATGGGATTACGTTGACTCATAGGGGGCTAAATGTTGGCCGTATTGGCGGGACTTTTTTTTTGGTACGACCTTATTGGCACAACCCAGGAACCCCTGATACATACGCCGAAAGCTAACCCTTGTAAAAACCTAGCTAGATACTGAACACCTGAGGTAACTTACCTTTTTTACGTTTTCAGAGTACAACCTTCCTGCACCGAACGCCTTGCCTGAGGTCACTTCGAAATTTTTGGAATGGACCTTATGTTGGACAAAAAGTTCAAGGCTTCTGGGTATCGTTTCGATATGTAGGGACATATAGGGCTCAGGGATTACGATAAAGTTCAAGGTTTGTTGGTGAGAGTTTTCCATGGCTTTAGCACTTTAGATCCTTTTCCCTAGACGCTTAACCCTAAACTCCTAAAACCCTAAACCCTAAACTCCTAAGCCCAGAAACCCTATCGTAGCCCCATGAAACAAGGTTTGGATGTGCGAGGTCAACACTGACCCTGGCCTTGGTTATCCAGACAAGGATCTAATGTCTGTCATAGGGTTTATGACGGGCTTGTTGGGATTTAATTTAGAATTTAGGGTTTAGGATTTGGGTGGTTCCCAAATTAGACGTACCTTCTGGGGGTAAGGTTATAGTATTTAATTGGTCTACATTGCGCGTTCTTTTCTGGGGGTGTATACAGTTTTGGGGCCTGTAGGGAATACGAGGTCTTGGTCCCCCAGTAGTAAGAATGGAGGGACGCGAGACAATCAGAAGCAACATGGAACAGCGACTGAGATTGTTTGGCGATATGTAGGGATCTAACCCTAAATCCTCATCCCTGAACCCAGTTCCTAAACTCGAAATCCTAAGGGGACCCTGCAAGGCTCGTTTGAAGTTTCATAGACTTAAGTACTTGGGCTTATAGCCCTGCTGATTGCCACTCTGAATGGGCTCATGTAGGTTACACCAAATACAAGTAGGGTAATCGTCCCAGTTGTAAGTAGCTACTAAGTCCCCAGGAACCCTCAAGTACGGTTAAGTGTCTCATTCTTTTTGAGCTGAACCTCATTTTGGGTGATGGCAACAGCTGTGAGAGCTTTCGTGTAAGGAGTCTAGTCTCTTTCTCTTTCCTAGGGTAAGAATCCCCCCCCTAATATCAAACCACCCACCCCCTAGTACTAAGTGTTCTTAGTAATGTTGGATCTTGATTAGGGTGGCTCCCCCAAACGAAAAGGCCTCTAGCAAGAAAACAGCCTCAACACAAATTGGGGTTTGGGGGATCCTACGGCGCCTCTTAAGATTCAAATTCTTAAGGAATTGCTGAGTTTAGTTTTTAAGAGAGTAGGTCCTTGACAAAAGAGCTCGCCTTTCTTTTTAAAGGCCTGGCCTTCAAAACCAGTTAAACCAACAATCACAGTCTAATCAAGATGAGTGGGACATCTCATTGAATTGAAATTCAATGAAAACAAAAAGAGCTAGAATTAAACGCAAGTAAAAGCAAATTACAATGGCCTCACGATTAACCCACCATATATACATATGCATATATATGATTGTTGAGGACCAGGGGCCTGCTGGACTACCCCCTCTGGAATTTCATTGCCTAGCCCTTGTGAATTCCCGGTTTGAGAAGAAATCGGTGACTTTTTGGGTAGCATCAGGTTCCAGGTTCCAAAGAGAATCCCTAAACCCTAAACCGCTTTCATATTTGTCTAGCTTTTTCAAGCCAGTAGCATTCTGGCCTCAACATAAACCATCCCCAGGTTTTTTGGCAGAAAAAATCGCTTAATTGACACACCACACCCCAAAAGTTCTGAAAGCTTTGATTTACTGCCCCTTGCCCCTTCCCCAACCCCCCGGCCCACCGCATTAATCGGGATTGAACATTATGTTATGAATACTACGTGTGGAAAAATCTGATGATTTTCGGAGGTTGGTGTGTGTTTAATATTAAGGGGCATTTTTATTGTCCACGTGATTCTCTAGTATGAGGCGGTAAGTCTCCCTATACCATTCCCTACATGCGCTAAGCCCTAAACCCTGTCTTCATCCTGGGGTAAGACGGTACTCGCCCACCGCCAAGAATACCCCCCGACCCCTGTACTAACCAAAATTCCCCTTGACGTATATCATAATGCGAAAATATTGGGGGTGTTATTGTTAGGTGGTCGGGGGGACTTTCATCTTACGAGGACAGAATTCTCACATAATACCACAGTTTCCATTCCATGTTCCATTCCTTTTCCGTGCGATTCTCCACTATTGGGGTAAAGGACCCTACGCCCTAAACCCCAAACCCAAACCCTAGATCCCCTGAAGGAGGTCCTGGGCAGCCCAAACCCAGACTACAAGAAGGAGCTGACGGCCTGTGCAGAAACCCTGCACCTGGGTGGTTTAGGGTATAGGAGGTTATGGTTTAGGGGGTTAAGGGTTTATAGGGTTTACTAGGGATCATAACGGAGTATACAGGGATGTATAGGCATAATGCAGAATGAAATGGAAACTTGGGTTACAAATTTATGTACATGCAACACAAATGTGCTTGTGGAGGACAGCCATGTTTTTTGGGGATAGGCTTATGGTTTATGATTTCATGTTTTGGGATTAAGGTCTAGGGTCTTGAATCTAGAGCTATCACATGACTCATAATTTCCAAAGTTTGGGGGTTGGGGTTACCAAATAGACCCTTGCTCCCTGAAACTTGAACCCGAAAGCCAAAAAACAAAAAAAACTGAAGGCTCTAAACCTTAAGGCCCTCGGCACTAAAGCCTCAAAGCCCTAAAGCTATGGATTTAGGGTTTGGGGAGATTAAAGCAAGAATTTCACAGGCCTAAACCCTAAACCCTAAACCCTAAACCCTAAATCTTAAACCCCAAACCCTAAACCCCAAACCCTAAATCCTAAACCCTAAACCTGAAACCCCAAACCCAGGCACGACGTGTTTGCGCTTCTTGGCCTGGACTCGGGAGTGAAGCAAACTCAGGGATCCCTGCGCCATTGGTCCCTTACCTGATTTGTGTTTGGGGTTTGGGGATTAGGGTTTAGGGTTTGGGGATTAGGGTTTAGGGTTTAGGGTTTGGGGATTAGGGTTTAGGGATTTAGGGTTAAGGGTTCAGGGTTTTATTGGGATAATGGAAAAGAAAATGGAAGCTACAGGGATTATAGGGGTTATAAAGGGATTATAGGGGTTCCTGATTAGTATTTGGGGTTTTGGGGATTAGGGAACTATAAGGATTACAAGGATTCTATGGGGGTTATTTTGGGGTTATATAGGGATAATGGAAAGGAAAATGGAAGCTACTGGCTTAGGGTTTAGGGGGTTCGGGGTCAGGGCTTAGAATTCTAGTTTAGGGTTTAAGATGTGAGTTACGAGTTTAGTGTTCAGGGATTTAGGTTAGGGTTTAGGGGGTAAGGATTGAGTTCAAGGTTTAGGGCTTAAGCTTTAGGATGTAAACTTTGGGTTTAGGATGAGGGGCTAGGGTTTCCTCTACCTATCCTTTGATAACCTGTACGTTAAGGGCTTAGGGTCTAGAGTAGTTACGACTTAGGATTGGAGATTTGAGGCCGAAGCACCCTCCCCGAACTAACATGGAGCGCCATATAGTCTACAGCCTTTCAGGAACTTCTGGGGGGTTCCATGTTAGCTTGGGAGGGGAACCTGTAGGTTTTGGGCTAAGGGTTTGTATTGTAGAGTTTAAGGTGTAAAGTCTTTAAGGTGGCTATGGGGGTTAAGGTTCTTCTCTGCAGGCAAGATCATGAACAAGAGGATTTGGGTAACCCCAACCCACAAAAACGGTGCCTGCTATAGCTACATGATCTCGCAGGGTTTGAAATTTGAGATTGCGGTCACGCAATGAAGTAACCTTTCGGTTGCGGTTGGAATGTGGAAGTAAAGCAAGTCCCTATATAACATTAACAAAGCCGTGGATACTGGACACCTTAGGTTCAAGGTCGATATACAGCGGGCAAATGAAGCGCTTTGACGCTGTGAAGTAGGCGCCTCCGCCTGAATTTGCCTGAATCCTATGAACGGCGTTCCTGAGGACGTGTTGTCCCTTTTGTCTGGACTCGTCCCATGCATGCAAGAGCCGCTGCCTTTTGTATTTTGTAAGCTTTCGCGCGTGTGCGCACTGCACGGCGCTGCGAGGAACAAGCGCGCCAGTGCCTAATCCAGGGCAACGGAATAATGAATTTGCACTCTACTTGCCTTGCCTTCCTTCACGCCGACCTTTTGCGACATGTTTCCCATGGGGGCCCCGTGGCTCTTAAACTCCTGCAATGTTTTTTCGAAGGATGAAGGAAGGCGTGCGCTTGCATCCCGGTTTAAATGCGGGGTACGGACTTGCACAGATTGGCGCACAAGGTCAGTCTGCAATTCGTCTGTCAATACCTGCCCGCAGGGCACCGCTGTCCTGCTGGACTGACTGAAATGCTGCAAAGTTCCGCTGCGCTTGTTTAGGGATATGCCCCCGTAATGGAGAGTAAGGGGACAAACACACGGGACATTATGTCGAAACTTTCTGTAATATGTTAATAAGGATTTTTGAAGCAAGTTGCAGGTTTTTAGTACAGCTTGATGCAGGGGTACGGTTCCTGCATGCCTTGCAAATAAACAGCAGGTCTAGTGCTACAAGCTTCCATAAGATAAGCAACTAGCATCTAGGGCCAGGTGGCTAGCATTAGCATTGCAAGCTAGCCCGTGACACAGCTTCTGTACAGCATTGGCGCTGATCCTATGAGGGCCGCCTCTACCAAACGAGCACAACCACGACGCCTGCTACTTGTTTCAGGTAGGGATTGTAATATTTATCCTAATACTAAGGCCCTTAACAGGAGGGGGTTTACAAATCATGGGTTTAGGTCAGTAAAGATCGTTCCTTCCTATTCTAGGGGACCCTAAAACCCTAAACCGCGTATATGCATTTTATAGACGCTGATAGAATACTGGGAGGGTCATGGGGACTTAATAAGTACAGTAGGTTAACAACTAGGATAACTAGGGTTACTATACGGGTTATAGGGGTTATTAATTAACCTACTTACTAAGTCCCCCTGACCCTCCAAGTTTGCGTCAAGTTCTTCGGCCGGAGTTCAAGCCGGCCTCGTAGACAAATAGCAGCACAGGGTTTAGGGTTTAGGGTTTAGGGTTGGGTTTACTCCCCTCCCCTTGATATCCAGGTTTGGGGTTAGGGTTTACTGTGGTCTCTTTAGGTATTCGGAGTTATTTTCCATCTTTTAAGTATAGTATAACTCGAAGGCATTATCAAACATAGCATTTCTACTGTAGGTCTAAGGAGACTACAGACTAACAGTAGTAGTGATTGTACTGATGACAATACTAGCGATCATTGTAGGAAGAATAGTGGATAATTGATGAATCATAGTAGTAATACTTTTTCATACTTCACATGCTAATCGTAATGATACATGCCTAATACTGCACGCATCGTCGTAGTAAGTGTCGCTGGAATTTCACATAGGCAGAAGTAAAAATGCCAAGTTATTTGCACATAAGGGCAGTAATAGTACCTTAATAGTAGTCCCTAAACCCTAAACCCTAACCCCTAAACCCTAAATAGTAATAATTCCTGAAGAAATTACGCTGCTTTCATGGAACTGCAGGATGCGCAGGAAGGTAACATGGAGGCAGGTGCTGCAAAGTTGTTGTTCTTGCCCTGCTTTAGGGTTTAGGGTTTAGGGTTCAGGGTTTAGGGTTTAGGGTTTATTCTACCTTACAGCAAGGTAGAGTTTCGTATTTAGGCTATTAGGGCTTAGGGCTTTCTATGCAGGGCCGATTGTAGTTCCTATGATCAACTGCGGAAACTGTTGCTGTAAGTTGCAATTACTCGAAAGATCTTCTCTGAGCAGCTGTGCTGCAACACGGTGACCTATTTCATACCATAAGAGGAAGAACAACAACAATGAAAATAGCAACGCTAGTATTAACAGTCAGTGTTAACAACAGTAGCAACAGTAAAGCCCTTCTATTCCAGCAGTGGAGCTCAAGACATCTCCGAGCAAGATCAGGTTCTTGGTTTAGGGATAGCACCAACGGAAATCTCCACCATCTCCCAGGACATGATTGCTGAGCCTAAGATCTGAATATCTAATGCATTGCCGAAAAGTAGCCTAGTGGGCCCGTGGACTGTCCTTGTCCTGGACCAAATCTAAGCTCTGTAAGGATGACACCCACAAATAACAACGTTAATCCCCGCCACCAACAGTAAACCCCCAACCCCCCTTACATCGAATATTCTCATGATGTTATACTATCATACATTGGGAATATATTGCGGGTGGGGGGAAACTGCTATGAAGAGATGATTCATAAACATGTTGTAGCCTTCTGTACGTGCCTGGCTTAAGTATGAAATGGAAGGTACCATTTAGAGTTCTTGGTTCTTAGGACTTTATTGCTTTGGACTTCCTATCTGTTAGTATCAGTGTTTGAATTGGCAGGCTAAAAGCTTATGTTGTAGGAGGGGGCAGTCAGCTACGTATTTGTTGGATGTTTATCATTCGCCGAGGGAGGCTGTCATCAGGAAGATGTGGGCCACTTCCGTAATCCCAGTTTCTTTCACATGTCCAATTTCATGTTCATGTGCTTCTTCATTCTTGGGGAGAGGGGATAGGGCGCGCGTTTTGACCATCACCTTGCTGATGCTTAAGGGAGCGCGCAGCACTGGACGCCCAAACCCTAAACCCTAAATCCTAAACCGCGTCCGGATATATTCACAGCCCCGCTCCCTCTTGAACTTACCTTTGGTTCGCTGGGAATGAAGGAACGGAAAAGAAAATAGAAACGAGTATAATGGTTTATATAAGGACTACTACATTCCTAGAGTAAACTCTAAACCCCTGAATCCCTCAGTTAATGGTATGTCAAAGCTTCTGCGACCCCTGCAGTAAATCCTCAGGCACAAGCGCAAGGGACCAAGCACCTCAGAACAGCAGGCGCGGTCCTGTTCATGCCTTGCATACTATGGCTAGTACTGCTTGCATAGTTCTGTTGATTGGAGAGAATGATTCAAGATTCGAAGCACTACTGATCCCTTCCACCTAAAAATCCTAGGAACTTGCCCCCTAAAATCGTTCCCAGCAATCCCTTCCCCCTTAATATTAAATACGGGTTAGCCACAATTCCAAATTCTGAAATCTGTCCCTGAGACTATCTTTTTAAGCGCCACGACTAAAGTTAATTGCGGTTCGGATCCTCTGAATTAGGTTTTTTTTGGCACGACTCTTTGAGGATGAGGGATCTCTTTGATTTCCTAGATTTTGATTGTTCTTGAATGCTGTTTATAGAAGAATTTATATAGAAGAAATCCAACAACAGATTCCAAGGCCCTAATTTGGAATAGCCCCTACTAAGGCCCTAACTTGAAATTGTCCCTAATACGGCCCTAATTTGGAATAATCCCTTACCAGGCCCCAATTTGAAATAGTCCCTGATAAGGCCCTGCTTCAAAGTAGTCTCTATAATACGGCCCTGATGTGGAATAATCCCTAATGGAGCCCTAATTTGAAATAGTCCCTAATAAGGCCCTAATTTGAAATAGTCCCTTATTAGATTTAATTGAATCTTACATGATGTTAGCCAGATTTCTATTTACCCACCCTAATGTTCTGGTCGTACGATTTATTCTCCCCCCTTAACTACGGTTCCGAGTATTTACTTTAGGGGCGGGGTGGAGTCATTCAATATAAAGGATTATAGTATATCAGTTTCTTATAGCTGGAATGAATGTTGAGATTCACGGGCTGGGGGGGTTCAGTATCAGGCGGAAGGGACCAGAGCCCCATGATTCAGGCAGCCCCTGAACCCTAAACCCTGTTCGGCGCCTGAGACCAAAACCCATCCTACCGGGCTTGAAGAGTGAAGGAGACACACGGTTTAGGGTTTAGGGTTTAGGGCGCAAGAATGGAGAGTTTGTATGTTGGCCCTGCAGGCTTGAGCTGAGTGACCATCATCCAGTCGGCGCGCCCGACTTTGCACTGGGAAAAAAGGTAGGCTTGCTGCTTCCTGTCCCTCAACAAACGCAGGGTCAGGTGGACTTAGAAAGTATACTTTTGCCCCCTATAAGCCACACAGTACCTTCAGTTATCTCCATGCTTGCTTGATCCACTTACTAGGTCCCTCTGACCATCCAAGTAGGCCCCCACCGGCCAGATGCACCTGTTCATATTGGGATAGGCCCACCGTGCAGTAACATTGATGTAGTAGGACGATGTAAGATTGCCAGTATCTCCTAGTAGTTCGTCGTAGTAGTGGGTGGGGGCCTACTACTAGATACATGCGTTCGGGCGGGGTAGGGGGTGGTGTCATTAGGGCGAGCGGATTTCTGGGCTGCTGTTAAGGAATCCTTCAAAAGCACTCTAATCAGGAAATATCTATCATACACCCATAATATGGCAACTCAAACTACACTCCTCAACACCAACCCAGACTAGCATGTTCCCCCTAAACCCAAAACCCTAAACCCAGACTAGCATGTTCCCCCTAAACCCAAAACCCTAAACCCAGACTAGCATGTTCCCCAAAAAACCCAAAACCCTAAACCCAGATTAGCATGTTCTCCTGCAGCTAAGGCCCGGCATGCTGGGATCATGATCCTGCGCTTCCGCCAGTCCGAGCGGGGATCCCGGAGAGGGTCACCAAGGATATGAGCTATAGTCTCAACTCCTTAAAGGGAGTTATATGGGATTATATATGGGATTACTATAGGGGTTAGTAAGGGGGATACTAGGAGTTTAGACTATAGCTCTTTTGGTCGTTTCCGTAAATAAGGGGACCCCAATATAGGGTTTAGGGTTTTGAATATAGATCCCAATATATCATAATGCGTATTATGGGGACCCCCAAATGGTACCCTCCCCCATATGTAGATTGGTATAACTAAGGGTTGGTCTTTAGGGATTATAGGGTTCAGGGATTAGGGTTTCGGGTTATATGGGAGGTTTCCCTAAATCTGCGGTGCTTTTTTCGGGTCCCCGGAATCAGAATTAGAGTTTTTTTGTCTATATTGGGGTACTCCTATTTTTTTGAAAATACCGTATAGATTGATATATGGATCTCGTAGAATAGAGAGCGCCTACAATGAATAGGCCTCTTTTAAAGGGTTTATAGATTTATCTAGGGATAGGGTAGGATATTGACTGGAGAATCAAATGCAAAGTTCGAGGAAGATGACATGGAAGTTAGGGTTATGCGGGGAGTAGGGGTCATATTTACCGGAGTAACTTCCAGCTAGTAATAAGACTCCCGCATCCTCCCTTACTATATATATATATATGCCGATGAAAACATATCGTATACTTGGAACATATACAACTGCGGGAGTTAGTGGTCCTGGGGGAAGGTATTACTTCACATGCTTTTTGACCCCCTATAACCCTAAACCCTAAACGTCCCCACATAATATTCCAAAGTTCCTCAAGGGTACCCTAAGTTGAGACACTCCCACATCCCAGGGTGGCGGAAATGCCCGGAGATTTGGCGGGACATTTGGCCGGATCCTCGAAGCCGGGAACAAGGGATTTCGCTGCCATGGAGCATCTTTCTGAGTTGCTAGGGTTTAGGGTTTAAGGTTCAGGGTTTAAGGTTTGGGGTTTAAGGTTTAGGGTTTATGGTTTAGGAAGGAATCTGATTTGAGGGAGCGTCATATGGGGTTACAGTAAAATAGGGTCTCCTGCTTATGGTGACTTAACTTAAGTTTTTGACAGCAACCCAGTCTTTCCATACTGTATGGTCCTATACTATCCAGATGTGAACGCCCCACACGCTCCATGGGAGATGAACATGTGTAATTACGCGGTATGCTTGGCTGGGGCTGCGGTGTTTTAGGGTTTAGGGTCATGCCTCTCATGCAGTTGTGGCACGCCCGCGACAGACCCTTCATTCAGATTACTCAATAGGTTTGGAATAGAGCGAAATTTTGCCTGAATGGAATGAACAAATTGCCTACGGTCTAGAGCAAACTTCTGCCTGAACGCCATAATGGCAAGGCAGGAACGAAATAATTGACGAAGCGGTTTGACTGCAGCAGATTCAAGCACACTGCAGGAATAATTGAGAACCGGAATTGATCCCGGCATTGCAAAGTTGATTGACAGGGCCCGAGATGCCCCCCCACAAACAAGTTTGCCCGAATTTGATTGGGGGACCCCGGACTATTTAGAACGTTTAGAGTCTCTTCTGTTTTGTCGGGAGGGGGGTCGTTATTTGTCAGAACCCCCCTTTAGTTCAGATGACCTGTTGACGCGCCTAGGTGCTTGCCAACACGCTGGAGCACATGCCCAAGTTCTTTTGCCAGTCATGTTCGAGATAGTACCCAAAGCGTCCATGTAGCTTTATGGTAGAAACTTGGTGCCACAAGGGGTTCTGATATGGACGTTTTGGGATAGTTACAATGATTTCGAAAGTTGGGGAAATAGACTGCATTCCACGATCACAAAGCAGGGAATGTAATCGGTTCGGCTATTCTCTGAACAGGCTGCCGGCATGTTCGCCTTGCTCTAAACCGCATCCTTGCCAACAACTCAAAAGACTTGCCAGTTCTCACTGCTAGAAAGGCGGAACTGACGTTAGGGGCCTCCACTTTTTCATATCTCTGTGCGTGTCTTTTTTGCAAGCCTTGCAGTCCACTCCCTAGACTCTGTCCCTGAAAACTAAAACCCTAGTCCTGGTCCCTGAACCTTGAAACCGTCAAGGCCAGAAAGAAACCTGCTGACGCTCCACCTGAGCTTCGCACCGCTGGAGGCCTGATGCAGAAATCTAGTTCTTAAACCCTAAACCCCTAAAACCTTTAAACCCTAAACTCTAAACCCTAAACCTCTAAACCCCTATAACCTTTAAACCCTAAACTCTAAACCCTAAACCTCTAAACCCCTATAACCTTTAAACCCTACACCCTAAAACCTAAGACCCTTTGTCGACGGAGGAGATCTTGCACCACTCAGGAGCCCTGCGCTAATGTAATTCCTATAGGGTATAGGGTATATGAGGCGGTGTAAGATATCCTCCATCCACAAT
>CAJNIZ010005014.1:105509-120611 GCA_905231905.1 Symbiodinium pilosum | reverse complement strand
GGTCAAACCTATGTTTTTTCTATTTGGCCCCCAAAACTTGACATTAAACCGGGTCCCTCAAACAATTCCAAGATCCTGAATAAGCCGGCGAACTTGACATTAAAGCGAGTGCCCATGCATAACCGGGTCCAACATTAAGGGTTTAGGGCTTACGATTTTTACGCTAGTGTTATATAAGGGTTATGTGGAGGAGTTGAGGGGATAGGGTGTATATTCGTGTTGTATAAGGGTTGTATAGAGGGGTTGAGGGGTTAGGGTGTATATTAGGGTTCTATAGGGGTTATATAAGGAGAATGGAAAAGAAAATGGAAGCTACTATTCAGGGCTCCGGGTTGAGGGTCTTGGCGTTACATTAGGGTTATATAGGGGTTGTTTAGGGATGAAGGAGGGGGAGACGGAGGCTACCATTTAGGGTTGACGGTTTGAACATCGAGATTCCATTTTAGGTGTAGATGTGTAGGATATGATGAGGTTTCCTTCTGTTGAAATTTGAACCCAGTTATTGGTTTCGGGCGGAGGCTTCCACGTCCAGGGTGGCATGTCAGGTTTCAGCATACATGGGGTTGAGGGGTTTAGGGTGTCCAGAGTCTAGGATAGTCAGGTAAGGATGTCAGGATTTCAAGAGCTCGAGTTCGTAGGGCTTCTTTGTCAAGGGATCGCAGCTCAAGGTCAAGGGTTCCTGTATCACGCTTAGACTTTTTACTGTAGGGCATGTGGAGGAGTCAATGTGTGTTGGCTGGCGCAAGGTGAGGAAGGGGATTGTGCTAGCCCCTATAAAAACGGTCCCTGAAACCATCATATGCCTGATACAGGGCCCTGCTTGTAGGGGCTGGGCATCTAAAATCTCCTGATTGAAGCCACCCTAAAAACAAAACCCTGCACCCAAAGCCCCAAAGTTCATTCCTGGGGTGCTCCGAGTTGGGTCACTAAGCAAGCGCCTTTAAACGTATACTGAGGACTTGGGCGTTGGTACCTTATTGGGGTTCCCATCATGGGGCTATATATGGGTTATAACATTTGGGATGTATAGCCCGAATAATGTAAAATCAAATGGGAAAGAAAGTGGAACATCAAATTGAAAGTCGGGTTATGTATGGGGTTTATGTGAGCTACTGTCAACATTAGGCCTACCAAGGGACTGTTAAGGGTGGATTTAGTACAGTTCCTAACATCTTCCCTAACAAGGAGCCCCGCCCCTTGACAAGAAATATTGACTGTAGCTCATGTTGCCAAAAGAATCTCTACATGAGCCGGCATGAAACGTAGGCTCAATCTAACCTTAAGGCTCCCTGTAGGTACTATCTATAAACATGAGGGCCCAATGTCACAGCTCCAGGGTAATGAAGCTATCCAGCAAGTGGCACATGTTCGAGCTCATGCCTGAAGAACTTACCCATGGGACAGCTAGGAATGAAGGAATGGATCCTTATAGTAGTCTTTATATAACCCATCATAGTAGTTTCCATTGTCTTGTCCATTCCTTCATTCCCAGCTACCCAAAGGTAAGATAAAAGCGGCGGCAGTCCAAGGTTGACGAGCAAGGTCGTCATGACTGTCACACGGGGGTTTCCTAAAATTAGGGGTACCCTTTTGGAGGTCCCTGTCATAAGGCTAATTGTATGTTGGGGTCTATATTGGGGCTCTCTGTTTTGGGAAACTACCATATGTTTCTGCCTCAGCTTTAAGAAGCCAGGTGGTCTTTCTGCGATGGTGGTGCGATAGCCATCATGCTCACAATGACAATCGTAAGCACTGCATCCAACATGATGTCTTTGTTGCGCTTGTTTTGGCTGTTCTCATCGGTTGGACGCGAGGACAGGCAGAAGTAGCATGTAAATGACTAGTATAGTAGCATGTCCATTTATGCCTTTCCGCAAGGTCTTGCTGGAGCACGTGTTCCCATGGGCGCGGTCCCCATGCTAGCATTGGCTTCGGCCGGGCAGCACTGACAGCAGAATCGTATGGAGATGTGGCAGCAAACCTCATTGCATGCCGAATCTCATGACATACAGTATCCACAGGCACGTGTGGAATCTTGTGCACGATGCGTGGAATGTTTGTAGCATCCCAAAGTACAAGAGTTTCCACGGTATGAGATATCACGCTCATGTATCTGTTATCGATGTCCAGCTCGTGTAGAAGCCTTTGGCGCCCTGACAGCGTTCTCTTTCTGAATTTGTGTTGGCGTTTGTATTTTGTTGGAAGGGTCTTCCGGCCAGACCACAGTGACATCCTTTAACCCAAGCCCATCCAAGTACTTTATGCCCGAGAAGTACTGTAAGACTGTAAGAGTGATGCGTAACACTTCAATCTCTTGATGCTGCTTCAAAACGCGCCTAACGTAGGTGTATATGTATATATATATATACACATGTGCCACAGTCCCTGCGGCAATTCCCATGGTTCTGCTTCAAGCACGACCTACTTGGAGGTTCAGCGGACTTCGTGAGTAGGTTTCAAAAGCAGTTACAAGCAGGCCGACCGTAATTGGGTGACTTATCTCCCCTGAACCTCACGTACTATTCGAAGTCCTAACCCTAAAACCTGATGAAGCCTTAAACCCTAAACCCCAACAGCATCCAGCTGCCCCTAGAGGCATCGAAGCCAGAGATAGAAGCTGGCACCCGCCAGGGATTGATGCTTGCCGTGGCCCAAATCTCAGCTGGGGAAGCTAACACAGGAGCCCCAAGCAACAATTACTCCAGAATGAAGAACCATATGGAAAGAAGATGGAAACTGGGACTATACAGGGATTTGCTAGTGTACCTCACATAGATCTCGAAAATCATGTAGGTAATCATTCAGGCCATTGCAAAAGAATGTAAGGGTTCAGGGTGCGCAGGGGTGTGCGGGATTGTTTATTTGTTTAGAGGCCTCGGGTTGTGGAGCTAATGATTTGTTTGCGGTTGTTGAGGGATTAAGGGTTTGCATTTCAGGCTTATCCTGAGCGCTCAAACCTAAACCCTAAGCTTGGCCTAATTTTCTTTTGACATGACTCTTCAACTTGTCTGAGACTTATGCCAAGGTGCAGCGCTGGAGAGAAATGGAACTCGCCGGAAACGAGCGGTGCATTCAGGCCAGTCATGTGCCTGAAGGAGTGTAACCAACCCTGCGTTTGTTTTCCTATTTCGCTGTCTGAATCCTATGTATAGAAATCAGATACCCGACTATATAGGTGCAGCGCACTGCCGTTTCATGTGCAGTGTACCCCAACACCCTATTCTACTCAATACGATAGGCCCCTCCAACATAGCGCCCGGTCTGCATAATTAGGTAACACTCTTCCGCCAAAAAGAGATTCCTTGAGGATCCCAATAGGCGGGGCTTGCCTGAGCAATGTAGCACGCAGCTGCATCACTCCCTGCTGAGGGAATCTAGCCCATTCCCATACGTGGCAAGTCTCGCGAACCTGATGGCAGCTCTGTTGGTTGCTGGTGTTGCTGCTGGCGTGCATGATCATCATGAGCATCAACATTCGGTGCATTGTGCGGGGTAGGAGTGGACTTACGTCTAAGACGAACCCGCCTCCCAGACTGTGTGACTGCCCCTGGATGGGGCGCAGCATTATCATGTGAAGCAGCAGTGCTTTGAGCAGGCTGCTCGTGGTGCGTAGGGGCCGTGCAAGAAACCGAGGGCGGAAGTGGTGGTAAGTGGTCGGGTGGCTGACAGGTGGTATGCTTGAAAACTGTGTGCCGCCTCATCCACGGCCAAGTGCGACCGCATGCATGGCAATATAACAGGCCAAAATTTTCTGGATCAGTCGGCTGCTTGCCAGACTTGCGGTTCCACACGAGACTGTGAATGTCGCGATTGAGTGTGGGAGGATCCCAATGGCCCAATGTAGGCAATACCCTAAATCCTAAACCCCAGACTCTTTGTAATAGACTTAGGGCCCAATGCAGGCATTACGTATATACTTGGATCACTTGTGATTCGTTGCAGGCTTTGCAGCGCGTGTCCTTCATTTCAACCGCTGGGACCTCAACGATGTACAGCATCAGCGGAATAGCCATGATTCGGACATTTTATGTAGCGTTCCCCATATATGTATGTATACATATATACACACACCCTCCAGAAGCAATGTAGACACTCCTTCTCATCAGAACCGCACAAAAATGCGGCCATTAATTTTCAGAAGCCTTCGTATGGATCCTTTGGCACCTGAGGTTGAGGGCAAGATGTGTAGTCCTTCAGCACTGCTGGATCCGCGAAAAGAGGACGCTTCTCGTGATTGACTTGCTAAGATACCTCGACTACCCACAATCCTCAGAACCAGCCTAAAGACAGCCAATGCCATAACGCAGACCCCTGATTCATAAACCCCTCCCCTTAATAGGGATTGTACTAGGCATCCTAATATTCAGGCCCGTTAAAGGAGGGGGTGTATTAATCATGGGTCTACCAGAATCAGAACCTTGCCGCGATTCTGAATATTTGCAAAGCCGGCTATTTCAATTGTCGAAACCATGTATTGCAGATTAGGTTATCCCCATATGAAGTAGTTTCCCTTCAAGCTTCTGGTTCATTTTCAACTCGATTCTTTTTTATAGGGGTGCTATCCCTATAATATAACCCATATGCAAGTTCTATATAGCACTGTTCCATTCGATTCTCCGTTATAGGGGGGTAAAACCCTTTATATACCCTAAACTCTGAATGGTGTCTCCTTTTTGCTCTCATGTTCTTGTCCATTTGATTTTTCATGATAGGGTGGGGGATGTTTATTCCTGAGCACTAAATCGTGGTTTCCTTTTCGTGTTCTACTTTCATTTGGCATGTTTGGGAGTGGTTTTGTTTGGCATGCCTTGCTTCCTGTCTACAGGAGCTCCGAAGTCTCTACATCGGAGAGAGCGGGATCCGAACTCAGACCACAACTTCCGCGGAAAGCTTCAGGTATTTCCAAACTTTGGGCAAGCATAAGGCCTATGAATAGTATGCATACTGGCAGGAGTGACAGTAGTGACAGTTATGTTTAGAGCGGTTACGGCTGTAGAAGCAGCCATGGAAGTTCCTGGTAGTCTTGATGGCGAAGGTAATGTTCAGTTGCTCGCGTGCCATGATTGGGTCGCCGCAGGCCATTCCCATCAGCGGAAGTGCGGACAGCACCTTGGCTGCGAAGTCTTGGATCCTACTGAAAGACTACTTCCATGAATATGTTTGAGGAACTGCTACATTCCAGGACCCTCCTTGTACACTTATTGGTGATATATGGTCCCTAATAGTGGGTACTTAGGCCCTAGTAGAGGGTAGGAGCAGTGTCTAGGTTTGTTGAGAATGTCATCAGAGCCGGTGCATCATTAAGGTTGTTGTTTTGCCACGCGGGGGTTCTCAAAACTAGGTGCAACCTTTGCACCTGAAGGGCTTGGATCTCTGTTCGCAGTGACTCAATAAGAAAGACTCATACTTTCAGGAAACTACAATGTCGGATTGGCGCTAGCTCCACCCGTCAACTTCCCATCACCCAGACCCACAACTGGCCCTAAGCCCTATACACCCTAAACGATGGCCTAACAACTGCTTGTATTAAGATGCAATGAAAGTCTTTCGTGGCATCCTGGGCTTTCTCAGATCCAGAAGGGGTCTGGGTATTCGTGTCATGGCTGCGTAGGACATGATGGTCATGGTTGATATGACGGCAGTTCTGCGTTGCTTCTTAAGTCACGTGGATGGCAGGGCCGACAGTAGGGATGAATTCAGTTTCATTCCTTAATTCCCTACTGACACCCAGTAAGTTTCCACCAAAGAGATGCTACTGCTAAAGTATATACTATAGTCTAAACTCCTAGTATCCCGCGTAGTGGCTTCTATAATGCCCTATATAATCCCCTTTAAGAAGCTTAGATGATGGCTCATATTGTCAAGGGCGACGAAGGACTCCATATTGCCTTTAGCAGCTGCAAAGAAAAGGCTCCCTTGAAGGAAGCCAATGAAGTCTGCCTCCACGTTTGCGTATTGTGGGTTCAGGGTTTGATTAGGGTTTGGGGTTTCGGATTTAGGGTTTAGAGCTGAGGCAATGTTATCTGCAGTCAATTTTTATGAGCTCCAAGTTATTGCTGTGAGCCTTCGCAGCCAGCAGGAAGGTATCACTCCCCGGAAACCCCAACAGTAGGTAGAATGATGGCTCTGAGCCCATAAGGAGCCAAGAAGCTTATGAATCTACATGCCATTGGGGCTTAGGTCCTGTGATTCAATTCCCCTAAGCCCTAAACCCTACGCCCCGAACTCTAAAGCCAAAGCCCTAAGCCTTGATTTTCTGGTTCTGAATAGGGAGTCAGGGAATACAGTCCCTATATGAACTATAGTCTAAACTCCTTAAAGGGAGGTTATATAGGGGATTATTTAGGGGAGTATTTTAGGAGATATTACGGGGGATACTAGGAGTTTAGACTACAGCTTATATAACCCCGATATAAACTATATTCCCATCTTCCCTACTAAGCGCCAGTAAGTCAGCCCTAAGCCCAAACCCCAGCCGCCGAGAAAAGAGCAACACAATAAACCCTCGGCCCAATGCCTAAACCGCTAAACCCCCAAACCCTAAACCCCTAAACCCCTAAACCCCAACCCTGATTGCAGCGCAGGTGCTCCAGCCCTTGGTGCAGCGTGGGCTTCTGCGCTTCCGGCAGGAGTTGTCCTTGGAGGAGAGGGTTTTTGGGTTTGAGGATTTGAGGGTTTAGGGGGTTTAGGGTTGAGGGTTTAGGATTTAGGGGGTTTAGGGATTATGGTTTGGGGGTTTAGGGTTTAGGGGTTTAGGGGTTTAGGGTTGAGGGGTTTAGGGTTTAGGGTTTTTGGGTGTGAGGGTTTAGGGTTCCAGGGTAATGTGCGATGTACCCAAAGCTTGGTGCCAAGCAGTTTCGCTGGAGTTTCTGATTGAGGGTCTTGATTCGAGGGTGTGAGGCATAGGCTTTACCGTCAACAGGCTTCAGGGCTTAGACTGCAGGGTCAGGGCAAACGCTTTTGAGTATAGGGCGTGGGCTGCAGGGTCGAAGGCTTAGGGTACATGGCCGCGTACAGCCCTAAACCCTAAACCCTAATCACCCAAACCCTGAACCTTTGTCCAGGTAGGAGAGACTGGGACCCTTTGGAGCTTCAGCTTGACCCTTAGAATGTGCGCCTAGACCCTCAAACCCTAACCCCTCAGTAGCTTCCATGTTCTTTTCCCTTATCCCTACATAACCCCATCATATAACTTATCCCTTGTAATCACTATTACAACCCTAAACAGTAAGTGGCTTCCAGCTTCTTTTCCATTATCCCTACAGTACCCCCATGGTATACCCCTAAACCCTAAACCCTACCCTATAGTCCAGACCAAAGGAGCTCAATGACAGACTGACTTTCCTGGATGGCTTTGAAGCAAGCTTATGGCTCAGTTTCAGTAAACTGTCGGAAGGTAGCCTATATGAGCTATAGTCTGAACTCCTTAAAGGGAGCTGAGGACATACAGGGGATAATGTAGGGGTGCATTGTACGGGTTAAAGGGGGATAGTAGACGTTTAGACTATGGCTCATATGTGGGTGCCTGCGCATTTCCGTAGGCAACGCTTATTGCTTAAGATTTTGGTTTGGGCTTTAGGGCATGAGGGATTCAAGATTCAGGGTTCAGAGGAACCTACTTCACGGATGACAGGGACCTTTGTCCGGGGGCCATCATACGGCTATGGGGACTAAAGGTCGATGTACGCGATTGCAATGCATACTAGGCGACAGAAGTGACTCTCGCTCACGACCGGGACGCAACTTGATTGCGGCCTAGCCAAAATTTGCTGCAGCCGAGAGCCCAGCAGCATCCTGTCTTTAGCTGTTGAAACTGTTGAAAGCTTCGTGATACGCTGGAGCATAAGCTTTCACTTTATAGTCATAGGGTTAAGGGGTTTCGAAGCGTTCTACACGAGTTCTTCTTGGATCACTTTCACACCAGAAATACATCCAGCAGTGATCACAAGGCTCTTGTTCCACTACACGCCACCTAAAATGCAAATTCCGAGTGTCCTTGAGAGAGCGATCGAAAAATCGGATCTCTTTCGGAAAGCCACCATAGGCCCTAGACTTCGATCCACTTTTTTCGTTCAATCCCAGTTGTTTCCCATATCAGCCAGTAAAAAAAAAAAAGAGACAAACACAAAAGGAAAAACGCCCACGCCCCTAGAATGAAGAAGGTTCTTCGTGCACCTGACATACTGTTGGCACAAATGCCCTGCTTGTAATATGCCTTTAGTTTTGCTGTAGAATCCTCTCAGGTAACAAGACCCTAAGCCCTGGACACATAAGGTAATTTCCAAAAATGAGGGGACCCCAATATAGACCCCAAAATACTATAGTCCTTGTTATAGGGACCCCTAGGAAGGGTACCCCTAATTTTAGGAACTTCACATATACCGTAGCATGTGCTTTTGGGCTGTTTGCTTCCAGAGGTGCATCCCGCGAAACTGTACCGGTTGACGCAGGCACCCAGACCTTGCTTCGGTTTAGGGTTTAGGGTTTTAGGGTTTAGGGTTTAGGGCGGATCTTGCTTCAAGATCCTGTTGGTGGGGGTTATTCCCTTCTCACTAATATTAGACCCCCCAATATGATTGTGGTATATACTAATATATTGAGAGTATTTAATATTAGGGGGGTGTGGGGGGAGGTGAATATTAGGGGGGAGTGTCCTATTCTGATTTTGCATGGCTTCAGGGTAGCCGGCAACCTCCTTCCCGGCGTATCCAGGTATACAAATGCCTGAACCCTGGACGTCCTACCCTTTTAGGGAAGTACCCTACACAAATGTGGGCCAATGCCCCTTTACAACGAGGACACCAAGGATCTAAACGCCGCACCCGGGGTTTAGGGGCTTAGAGTTTCGGATTTAGCGCTACTTACTGGTGGTCGGTAGGGAATCAGGGAATATACTAAATAGGGATTATATAGTATAGGGATTTATATTCCCTTATCTGGAGTGGAGTATAAGTGTCGGACACAGCCTACTTGCAAGTTTCCCATTCTGCTCGATCCGTTTGGCTGGAACTGCTGATGGATCGGAGCGCAGTTGAACTTAGGGAATAAGGAATATATATATATGTATACATATATACATATTTATATACATATATACATATACATATATATATACATACATATATATATATGTATGTGTGTAGGCATAGGATTCAGGGTTTAGGGAAAGCATGAGAACGTACCCTCAAGGCATCGATTGAGCATGGCCCCTCCGTGGGCCTCAGTACGGATCTCCCCCGAAGGACGATCGCGTCCCACGCCGTTGCCCCTGCCCACACTTTCTTGGGGTTTAGGGTTTAGGGTTTAGGGTTGTAGCGGGGCTTGCTTCCCTGCTGATCATTTTTGGCGGGAAGTGTTTAATCAACGTACTAAGAAGGCGCCCATTAGGAACTGGAGGGCATCCTGATTAGTTCTGACTGGATGTCCTCTGGAGTCACTCTTTGCGTAAGTAGTGGTTATACCTTGTTTGATTTTCTTGTTATTATTTAGAGCCAATCCCTGATTCCAGTTAGATTTTCCATGGGTCATTCTAATTTGTTGTATTCAGATTCAGGACTGTTTATGAAACGGTACAAAATGAGACACATGGGAATGCTGAACATCTTTCTAATCAGATTCGTTTTAGATTCGTGTGTATAGAATCTCCGGTAAAAATCAGCCAGAATCTAAGAAATCGATGGAACCCCTAGCTCCAGTGGTTCTTGGCTTCATTGCTTATATGCAAATGTTTCCACAAAACACTCACTGCGAGCAAACATAGAGGAAATCAAGGAGACAAACCTTGCCTCCTATGGGATCATAGTCTAATTCACCGGAAAGATCCCCACAATTGGGCCCTTTCAGAAATACCTTCTCATTTTAGGTTCTTACAGTAAGGGGGATTGAGAGGGAAGTGAGTACGTGACACAAAGCAGAGCCCTGGTTCATGGTAGGCCCAAAAGATATAAGTTTACGATTTAGGGCTTGTAGAAATGGAGCACAGACATGAGAGTCTCGTGTCATGATCTAAAGTGCAATGGGCTTACTGGTGATCAGCAGGGAATGGAGACATGGATTCCTGCAGCAGCCGCTAGTTCCTATTCTATCTCATTTTCCAAGACCTCCAACTTCTGGATACATACATATATGTAGAGAGAGAGATATGTATATATATATATATATAGTGGGCTTCATATTCTTTGCCATTCCTTCATTCCTTACCAACAACTAGCAAGGAAGGATGGACACGGAACCTGCCACCTGCGCAGGTGGCGAAAACAAGGCACAGGAAAACAGCGGCGCGGCAGAGTGGGACAAGGAGCCTTTCGCACATGGCCGTTTAGGGTTTAGGGTTTAGGGTTTAGAGTGAAGTACTACATATGGGCCATGAAGGGGCATATGCGGATCATCTTGGATTTGAGGCCCTAAACCCTAAACCCTAAAGGTAAGGGTCGGGCTGTTAGGATCCTCTTGCTGAGCTAGATTGTAAGATCAAGTTCGCACGCTGATTTCTTTCAGAAAGCCATCTTGAGAGCACACTTCATCACCTCTCCCTACTTTTTTACATATTTCGGGTTCCGGGTTTAGGGTTTGGGGTTGTCTCCCTGGTAACCTAGTAGCGGCATGCAAGCGGCATCGTCTCAAACATCGGGGTTGGGGACCCTGTACCCTAAACCTCGCTTGATATCAGGGGAAGGGATGAATATCAAGAACCAGTCAAAGAAGAATCTAGCGAGGGTTGTAAGCTACGCTTAGTATGACTGGTACTCTTTGTACTGCTGTTATCATTTCTAATTAAGTATTCTACTACGATGCGTATTGCTATCATTATGTCTGTGTCTCTTCCTGACTACTGCGTTTACGGCGGGTACCATGCCCTTCGGGGTTGGGATAAGTATGCGGCTCCAAAATTCGACCCCAGCAGATTACAACCCTTATTCTACGGACTCCCCTAAACCCCTGTTTAGGGTTTAGGGCTTAGGGTAAGCCATAGCGGTACACATCCCTACATTACTCTGTAAAATCCTATGTAGCCCCAGATTCGTAATCCAAATCCCCTAATCCCCTTGTATTGCACTCTTAGCTACACAAAACACCGTATAATCCCAGTTGCCATTTCATGCTCCGTGTGCTTTGCAATGTGATTCTCCATTCTTGAGGTATGAACCATCTGAACTTGAAACCCCACAAGGTGGCTTCCTTTTCATTCTCTATTCACTTTTCCATTTGATTCTCTATCGTTGGGGTATTAACCTCTTAAACCGCAGATAACACAATATATCTCTAGATAGGCCCACAACCAGTATTGCGAGGTGTATGACTGCGCGGAGAGCTTCTTGCGATACGTCGCTGTCACTGTTTGCGCAAAGGTTGAGCAGGCAAGCGCAGCTGTCCGTCCGCAGTCTTCACGTGTGTGGAGAGGTGTTCTGGGTTCGGAGGTTTTTCTGGTTTGTCCTGTTGCAAACGTGTGTTCAATGTTTGTGCCGGACTGTCCTTTATAGAGACGAAGGTCTGCTTCGTTGATCAACTTGAACATGCAACATCCCTCCGTGCATTCCTTCCCAGGTTCATGTGCATGCAGACATACATACATACATACATACATACATAAATACATACATACATACATACATACATACATAAATACATACATACATACATACATACATACAGATGTATGTTCTACTCAATTTACGGGGCATTAAACGGCGCAAACATTTCAGCGCAGAATTCTCTACTCCCACAATCAGCCCAGAAACCCGGAGCTAAACCCTGGCTGCTCCAGCCCTAGGCTGGGGAACTTTTTTTCCTTCAACTAAATTACCGTAGTATGGGTATGTAGTAAATGATGGGGTTTCCTTATTATGGTAACTTCATTTAAGAGGGGCCTGTTTGGCAGCTGTTGTGGGCCTTCAGCCAAACTTGACCTGTTTTTGGGGGTTCAGGTAACATTATAAACAACTGTATACCCTTAAGTCCTCACAGCCTCAGCCCGCAGGGCTGAGGGTTTATGGGGTTTAGGGTTTAGGGTTCAGGGTTTATCAGGTTTAGGGTTTATAGGGTTTAGGGGTTCCTGCCTAATTCCATGCCTCTCCTCAGGCACAGAGGGCTGCTGCACAAGAAGCACCTGCAGCAGAGCCCCCAAAACCACCACCTCTGAAACAGTCGGAAGCTTGGTAGCAGAGTTACGGTCTGGCCGTTTACTAGTCGCCATGATTGCTTCTCAAATCTAAAACCCTTATATTACCCCTATATTCCCATATATTATCCTATATAGAGTATAAGTTTGATGTCATAGAGATACTCCACTCTCTGCTTCTCCTTACAGAGAACCCATGCTAACTAACATGAAATTTACTTGGGGGCGGTTGGGATTAGGAAGTATGCTATAGAAGGACGATACGGCAACTATAAAAGAGGCAACGCCGGGGTTCATAGGTAATGTATTGTGTAGGGCCTATATAGAGATGATGTTAGTTCTGCTGTCAAACGTTGTCAGAAGCCTGAAAGACGAACTTAGGAAGAGAAAGCCCGCGCCAGCTTCTTCTTGTGGCCATCCATCCTACCCTTGGGTGAGTTCTTGTCTTCCGCTGCTGGCAGCTCCTGGGATCATGTGAACCGGGACCTTTTCCTGTGCCAGTTTAAATAGGGGTATATGGTCCCTATTCAAGGTATATAGAGAGTAGATGGAGGATCCAAGTCTGTGGCTGGGGCGGCACTCTTTGGTAGGTTATAGAAACTAGGGTCCCTATTGGGGGGTGCCCAAATACTAGGGGCCGTACTGGACCCAAAAGACAGCACGATATTGACAACCACCCAAGTCTTTTCCCGAGAAACATCTGCATGTGCTGTTTCTATCAGGATTCCTAAGCCCTAGACCCAAACCCTCAGTTCTAGTCCCCATGTTCTTCTATATACCCCTTTTGCATATATGATCCCTCTACATTCCCTAGAAAACCTTATGTACCCCTGTCTCCCGTATAGTCCTTCTAATAATAATAGCTAAGATTCTTCAGTCCCTCTAATAGTAAGAGCCAAGGTTCTTCTCCTACGGAGCATGCAGCCGAAGAGGTGGAGAAGACTGAGGAGTGGACTGAGAAAGAGGTGGGAGTCTAAGGTTTAGGGTTTAGGCTCTGGGAAAAAGGCTTTTTAACTTGGAAAGTCTGAGGGTAGGATAGAAGGGTTATTGAGGGTTTCTGGTCTACTGAGGATTTAAGACCCCAAGGCTCCAAGTAGCCAATTTACGGCTTTGGGGTCCCAAATAGTAGCATCTGAATGTTATTAAGTACCTGCGGCCCACCCCATTAGTTGGTTCATGGACCCAGGGGTTCAGTGCTTCAGATTTTTGAACTCAAGTTTAGGGCTTTAAGATCAGAAATCCCTACATCCTATGGAGGACTCCTTGAAATCACCCCAGTCATGTAAACATGAAAGGGAACCCTCACAATCCGCTTATGATCTTGAGATTAATCACAGATATGTCCAGTATGGCTTAGCTTATCTCGCGGTGAGTTCTGTTGTTTCTGGGGGACACGCGCTGGATGCGAACAATAATTCTAACGACCCTTCATGACCCGAAGTGCTCTAAACCTTCCGGGTGTTTGTATTATAGTATACAATACCCAGGGTTCCGCAGGACTTTAGGTATCAACAGTACCAAACATCCCCTATATAATCCAGATATAGACCCTGCATGAACCCCATATATCCCTACATAACTCTCTATAAATCTGCCTATATACTCCCCCCTAAACCCTAAACCCCTAAACCCCTAAACCCCTAAACCCTAAACCCCTAACCCCTAAACCCTAAATCCCTAAACCCTAAATCGACCTAGCAGGTGGAGACGTTGAAGTGCAAGCTCCGCGTTTGCCGCTGGATTCCGGCTGCCCGAGCTCCACGGGAGTGGCTGGATGCAGTCCCTTGGGCAGGAGCCGCACACAAAAAGAGGTATATAGGCTAGGGTTGGGTTTAGGGGTGTTAGGGTTTAGGATTAGGGTTTAGGGTTTAGGGTTAATTACCATATTATCAGTACTTAGGGTTTGGGGCGGGATTGGGTTCTTGAAATTTTGAGATTTCAAAAAAAAAAGGAGATTTGTGGATCCTCAGTAATGGTAAGTTTATACATGGGCTTGAGGGTTAAGGGTTTAGGGTTTAAACTGTAAACCCTACACCCTAAACCCTAAAACCCTAAACCCCAAAACCCTAAACCCTAGGGTTATGGGGATGCAGTCCCTTTGGCAGGAGCCGCGCACAAGTTCTGGAGGCCATTTGGGAAGGGTTTGGGGTGTAGGGTTTAGGTTTTAGTACTTTCCATACATAGTGGGACTCCAATAAAAACCCCAAAAGATCATAGTCCTTAGTCCTTATTATTGGGATCCCCAAACAGGTAACTATCCAACATTTTGGGCAACCCCCATTTAGGGTTAAGCACACAAGTTTTGGAGGCCATCGGACATGCTTCTCATGAAAGACTTCTGGGTCTGTGGTGCAGCTGTCGCGGTGCTGGACTTAGAGGCGCAGCTGATGTTATCGAGTGAACGCAGGGCCGGCACGGAAGCCAACCTGCTTGCTCTTTTGGGCATCCCGAGCCAGGCGGGGGTGTCCCAAAATTGGTGCTTTGCTGCGGTTTTGCTGCAGCAATCCTTGTAATTTAGTAGTTAACTTAGAGCCCTATACAGGGGACTCTGATGTTTACCTAAGGGTCCCAGTTTTGAACAGTCATATGGTTACCCCAAAACCTGTACTACAACTAGTCTGACCAAAGTTAATTTTGTGTACATGACCTAACACCCTTAACCCTGGCTGCTCATATCCCTATATCAATATTGCATCCATTCTAAGGGACCTAGTTTTTGGGTACATGGACCCCTTAAACCTTAACCCTAAATGACAGAGACCCTAGGGGTTTAGAGATTTAAGCCCTAAACCCTAAACCCCAAACAATAAAGCCTAAACCCTAAACCCTAAACCCCAAACAATAAACCCTGAACTCTAGAGACCTAGGGGTTTAGAGATGGCCAGGTTCCGCAAGGAGAAAGGCTTCGCTGCGCATGGTCTCAGCTGAGCGCTCCTTACCTAGCCAGCAGGAGTGTAGTGTTGTAGGGCTTAGGGTTGAGGATT
>CAJNIZ010005014.1:87460-105136 GCA_905231905.1 Symbiodinium pilosum | reverse complement strand
TTTAGGGTTCAGGTGTAGGGTTTAGCCTTCCATGATGAATGAACTTTACTTGGTTCAACCACCAACAAATATCCTTTCAGGAGACTTCCCAATCAATCGCTATAGATTCGGAGATCAGGATGCCAGCAGTTTTATCAGGGCGATTTCTAACTTCAATTGCCAACCGTGGGTTTCTGCAAAAACTCTAATACAATCCCGGCCAGAGCCCTCTGTGTATTTGTAGGGACCCCCTTTTTTCAGAAACCCCCCAACTTCCTGCTTGGTCCCCAGAGATGAAACAGGTCCGAGCATGTTCTTTTCTCCCCAAGTGCCCAAAATAGTACATCCTTCGTCCCCAAAGTATCCATGGAGGAACCCAGTTTAGTAAAAGTATGTACTGCAAAGATCCTTGGACCCTTTGAGCTGGTCTTTGAGGACAAGAGCTCGACAAATTGTCGCGAACGAATTGTAATCCCCTCCCCTACTACAAAACCTCCTCCCGCAGCCCCCTTGACATTGAAAATGCCCTTTGGCGGTATATTATAGGTAATATGGTGTTACGGGGTGGGGGCTTTCATACCTTGGGAAGGGGACTAATTTCAGCATCATTTTATACAGGGAATAATGAAGCTTCCTTGGTCAGAGAAAACCTTTAGGTGTAGGATCTCTGCTTGGTTTGGGTTGCAAAACTATGGCTTTCTTGATACAGCCGATCCGGAGCCTAGGGATTCAAGGGCGATTTTTGTACACGGGTGACAACACCAAAGGCCCAAACATCCGTAGACATCATAGCTCCTCATTGAGGTCAAATTAAGATCCTCTCCTCCGACTCCTACTCTTACCCTTCTTCCTCCTTTTGCTACTAGTATTTCTGCCACTAGAATTACCACAACTGCGTCGGCCGGTCTGCGAGAGCGTATTCCTTACGATCCCCAATGTCCCAGACCTTCGTTTTGAGATTGGTCCACCTTGATTTGGGGGGGTGTTTAAATTATCCCAACCTTAGGTGCTTTCGGGACTATACAAAATTTCAATGGCCTTAACTCAGGGGCTGTGAGTTATCATCATCTGCCCAGAAAGAGGCTATCAACTCTTGGTGGGCCACACGTTCCTCCGACACGAGCGAGGACGGCGGGTCTGCATGGATTGCCAACTGCCTCTACCATTACGTGGCTGGCTGGTTTTAACAATTTGTTGCTCTGAACCACTACCCTAAGAATCCAAAGTGTACAATCATCACATACTCCGCAAACCCCGAATGCAGTAGCTGTTATGGGGACCCCAAAGTACATCACCTTTGTTTACTAGACCTTTAGGACTCAGGATTTAGGGTCTGAAGTCCTATGAAGCGAAGCTGTAAATGCTCATATGACCCAGGTGTATCCTCTACTTTGCCAAGAAGGTGCTGATGGAGTTGAAGACGAGGTTAGGACTGAAAGCCGCCAATCCGTCCAGGATCTCTTTGTGGCAGGTGCTCGGTTTAGTGTCAGGCTTCAGGCTGTAGGGCTTGGGTTTTCGGGTATAGGGTGTCTAAAACCACGCCTCAAGCAAGTTTAGGGCGCAAGAAGTAATTACGTACTATCGATAGAGCGCTATTGCGTGGTTAACTGGTAGTGATATTTACATATGGAGCTCCAGGGATAAACTGATAATTTCCCACAAAAAGGGGAAGCCCAATGTAAATCCCCAAATACTCTAATCCTTGTCCTGTTCTAGGGAATGCCCAACTGGGGTTGTGTAGGAAGATGTCGGGTTGCAAAGGGCAGTCTACGTGTAGGTTCCAGGCTTCCTGAATCCTTGTGGGTTTAGGGTTTTGAGGGTTTAGGGTTTAGGGTTTTTAGGGTTTAGGGTTTAAGGGTTTAGGGTTTAGGGTTAAACCATCCACGAGGTGCCTTCGTGCCCCTGGAAGATCTTTCGATGACCCAAGACTCTCGGTACCCCAGTAGTACCCTTTTCCCCTTTTTCGCTTTGGGGTCTCCTTGCTAAAGCTCCCTAAGCCCTATAAGCCCCAAACCCTAAACCCTATGCCCTAAACCCTAAGCCCTATGAGCCCTAAGCCCTCAACCCTAAACCCTAAGCCTTAAACCCTAACCCCTAACCCCTAAACTACAAGGTTCCTGAAAATAATTTTCAATTTCTGTTACCTAGAATCCTAATATTTAGCTGAAATTATAATTTCTACTGGGGTTCCAAATCCCTTAGAGCAAACCCTACCCTTACTATTATGGGGTTACTCGGGAAACCTAGGACTTCAGCCTTGCCGGGCTTCACCAGGTGCCGAAGGAATTGCAGGGAAGCTCGGCTTGGGTTTAGGTTTTTTGGGGGTGTTTAGGGGTTTAGGGGAATTTAGGGGTGTTTAGGGCTTTATGGGGTTTAGGGCTTTATGCAGTTTAGGGCTTCATGGGGTTCAGGGGTTCATGGGGTCTAGGGATCGGGTTTGGAGGTTTATTGGATTTAGGGGTTTATTGGGTTTAGAGGTTTATTGGGTTTAGAGGTTCATGGGGTTTAGAGGTTTATGTGGTTTAGGGGTTTATTGGGTTTAGGGGCTTATGGTTTAGAGGGTTTAAGTGTTTATGGGGTTTAGGGTCTAGGGTTTAGGTAACTTCCTCAAGAGCGTATCCTGGAGAGGGGCTAAAGTGGGACTTCTTGGAAGATGTAGGGATATGCCATCTTCATGAGAATCAAGTTTGCCAAGCTTATTGCGGGTTTAGGAGTAGGTTTAAGTAGTTAGTATTTCGATGGTGTTGTGCTTAGGACATACTTAGACCCAAGAAGGAGCCGGCTTAGGGTATTAGGGCGCGGCTTAGGGGATTAGTGATTAAGGTTTAAGTTTGGGACTTGGCTTTAGGGATTAGGCTTTGTGGCTTAGGAGTTAAAACTTTCAGTGAAGTTGATCCACAGAGCCCAGAAAGAGTCACGATGAACAGCTTCCCATACACCCCCCCCCCCCCAACCCTAAATCCCAAACCCTAATCCCTAATCTCTACACCTCGGCCATAAACTGTCAGCAATGGCCAAGGAAGTGCTCCACGGCTTTGCAAGTCCATCAAGCAGGTTGGGGATATCTCCCGCAATTACCCTGGTATGGATTCTTTGGTGTGGGGTTTCCTGTGGAGAAAAAGGGTTCCCTAGGTCCATGTCCCTTAGTGCCTTATTTGGGGAGCAGCAAGTTGGGCAAACTTCCAGGTCTTCAAGGCAGCCGACCTGATCCGTGCTCTGAAGCGCATGGCAGATGCAGCGGCCACGGAGAACCGGCCTCAGCTGAGGACCGCAGAGACAGAGACGGCCATCCGGCTGGCCATCGCCCTCTCAGAACGCATTCGCGGCCATGGCGAGAGGATTGGCGATACAATCCTTGTACCAACAAGTCAGGGAACTCTACGGCCATCCCAGCGCTGTGTCTTCAATAATATGCGGTGGCTATCCGACGAGGAGCAGCAGAAGAGGAGCCGGGCGGTCACGAGTAGTGGTCTCGATTGGGTCCACCAGAGTATTTCAAATGAGGTTGCGCAAACGCTGCAGGTACAGGGCCTCAGCACACAGGTCGGGGGTCTCTGAAAATTCTATCGGGTATCTCGTAGTAACACAGTAATTATCGGTGTTCTGGAGGTCCCATCATTTTAGATGCATCGGTTCCGCGGGAAATTCTTCTCATCTTAGCACCTGACAAGGTTGCGGCAGAGGCTTTGGCAACAGCCGATGAAGGCGAGAAGGACCCTGAGTGGTTTCTGGGCTGTTGTTATGTCTGAGCAACATGTTGCATTTTATGTGAACCTGAACCCAATGCAGAAGAATTTTCGACAGTACCTCATCAACGTTTTAAGTAAATGAGCCATAGAGTACCCCAAGTTATTCCCACTCATCTGATCCTTTTTGAAAGCCCAACAGTACTTCAAAAACCACCCAAGGTTTGAGGCAGCTGGTCAGCAGGAGGCAGCTGAGCTCTGCTTGCTTGTTGTTAGTAGCGAACAGGGGCTACAATTCAGAGTTTAAAGCCTTTAGGTTTAGGTTCTGTGCAGAATGGAGGAATGGACTCCTATCCTACATGGTCCGGCATGTAGGGCCTTTTACACCTTGTATTGCCATTACTGTCATTGCTTCTATTACTACTTGTATCACTTCTAATGAGTATTACTGTTATTGTTACCACTGCTAGCTCTAGTTTTATTACGATGTCTGTTGTTATTAGTATTTGTACTAACCTTACTGTCATTGATAGCGTTACTCTTAAGACGGGTTCCATGGGTTTTGGTGCTCCAAAACCCTAAACCCTACCCTCCTTAAGTGGTGTAGGGTCTAGCATCCAGGTGCAAGCTGTAATTGCGGGGTCTGTTAGCGTTAGGGCTGCGGCACCCTAAACCCTACAAACCCTTAAGGCTTAAGGGTCCAGGGATTCAAATTCAACGGCTTTAGGTCCAGCAGCCATATGGTATGTACGACCCCTGATCATTATATTTGAGTCCTAAAACCTCAGGGCAAACGTCTGCTCTCAAGCGTCAATAGGGCAGGTCAGCACAAAGGATGCAGGGATATGCAGCGTGTTCTAAAGATATCCCCAATCACACATGGCTGAGCTTATTTAATCCAGAACATGATGACTGTCCCGTGCCCTCATTCACGCTGGTGCTTCTAAAGTGTAGCTTTGCTACTGTGTTGTACCCCGTGTCCAGTAATCATGGCTCTCTGTGTAGGTCTTCTTCTTGTTGCTCTTCTTCTGCCGCTTCTGTTTCTGTGTTCTTCATCATTTTCTCCGTGTCCTCCTGTTAGTGTGTTTCTTATGCTAGTATGGTCGGTGGTCTTATAACCACTCATCCCCCCTCCCCCCCTCACGTCCCTCATTCCCCGAAACACGAAACCATCCAGCGCAGTAGGCCCTCACTGCCCGCCTGCGTTCGCTGATCCGGGACATGCTGGACCAAGCTTCTGCCCAGGTCTCATGGGTACAAACCGGGCTTCTACTTTGGCAAGCTTACATTGCTTACTTGAGGGTTACATGGGCATGTTATGAGGGTGATATAGAGAGTCATGAGATGGGGGTGGCACAGGGCTTTATGAGTATATTGGAACGCGAATTGCAGAGTTGGCTCCGCAGGGTTTACAGGGTGTCTTCACAATTTGGATCCCGAGATCTAGCGTGATACATCAGTGGGTCTTGCTATTGCAAAATATTCGATGGCATCACGTAGTACTCATGCACAAAAAAGGGCCTATCTAGTCTCGACCCGCGCGGACAGTCACCACAAGCAACAATGAAAAAATGTTCTTGGCCCTGGGCTGTGGGCAGGAAGCCTTTGCTCTTTGCATAACCCTAAACCCTCAACCCTGAAACAGGACCTTGGTCTTTTCAAAGCGCTGCTCCAGAATGCAGATGATGCAACAGCAACGGAGATCAATTTCGTGTGGGACTGGCGAAGCTTTGGAGGGCAGTCCTTGATGTCGCCCGGTCTCCACGGGTTTAGGGTTTGGTTCGAGGCAGCGGGATTTAGTCAGCAGCTTTAAAAAGGGTTTTAGGGTTTAGGGATGGATAAGAAAATGGAAGCTGCTGTAATTGTTAGGTAAACCCTAACCTAAACCCTCACTGATCCCTCAGGTCTCCAGAGATGGCTCGGTGGCAAGGGCCGTGCCTCTGGGCTCACAACAACGCAAAGTTCTCGCCACAGGAACAGTGCCTTTGAACAGGGATCATAGGGTTTAGGGGTCTAGGTTTTAGGGTTTAGGGGTTCAGTGTTTAGGTTTTGGGTTTAAAGGTCAATCTCGAATACATGCTGGGTTGATGGGTTTTGGGCAAAATTGGGGTTTGAGGCATGGCGTTTTGGTGTGGCATACTTTTAATCTAGGCGCTACCAGTAGAGTGTAATTAAGCATCAGGGCTTGAGGAGCAATCGGTGCAAACCCCGCCTATGCACGCTGCATAGGAATTTGAGAGGGTTGCGGATCTTAAAGGGGCTATGTGAGCTATAGTCTAAACTTCTAGTATCCCCCTCAATAACCCCTATAGTAGTCCCCTAGATTATCCCCTATATATCGCCCCTTAAAGGAGTTTAGAGCATAGCTCATGTAGGAATACAGCTTGTCTTGGGAAGGCATAGCGCTTCACCGGTGTCATGCGGGAAGGATTTAGATCATAAGTTAGGTGGACCCCCCACCCTGTAATAGTGATTATTATGGATAATGGGGATTATATTAGGGTCCTCTTATAATCCTATTATACCACTATTACAGGGTGGGGGGTCCTCCTAAATCATAAGCATGAAGCAAGCTGGCATTCAAATTAGCAGATCAGTTGGAACCTTTTTGAAAAGGCGGACAAGTCTTTTGGGAGTGTAGAAATACACCCGATGATTGAGCAGCACTCAACAGGATTCCATGCGCATGCAGCTCTTCAGCAGTCTCATAGCGAACCCAGGGAAATAGTGCGAACTATAGGTTCAAGTCCAACAGGATTTAGGATTGCCAGAGGGGCTATGTGACTTCCGGGGTTCCATTGTGCTCTATGGAGAGCACTACTAGCCCTTCATTGCGGGCCAGCGAACTTTGGCGCAATCATGGTTTCGACTTCAAATGCGCACCAAGGAAGTGAATGTCATCGTATGAGGGTTTTAATGGGAATTCTGCGAGGCTCGTTCGGATAATATGTGGTATACAAGAAGTACGCAGGAGTAGGCCTTATGTAGGAGCGTCTAAACAGTACATCTTTACGGTGATCTGCTTAAGCGAGCTGTGATGGAGGTTGTTAATTTATTCTTGGTATTATTACAAAATTACTTCTATTATTACTACGTACTCTTAAAATATTCGTATTACTATTACTGTTAGGATTACTTTTAATATTACGAGGATTATCATCTGCGAGAAGCTCTCATAGCCTTTCCCTGCAATCGCCATAACTTCTCTTAGGCCAATATAACAGGTAGAACCCTAAACCCTAAACCTAAGCCCTCTACATTCCTAGAAGTCTCCGTTTAAACCCTGAACCCTAAACTGCGCACCTGGGGTTTTCAAAAAACGGCAGGACTTCGAGAATATCACGCAGCTGGGATCAATGCAGAAGAGCAAATCGCAGAGCAGGAAGACACAGATAGGCATGGCTTGAGGGCTTCGATGTCTACATCTCTGGGGTTTAGGGTTTAGGGGTCTTAGGGTAGTGTTAGGTTTTAGGGTTTAGGGTTTAGGGCTTAGGGGGTTTAGGATATTGTTAGGTTTTAGGGTTTACGGTTTAGGGTTTAGGGGTTTTAGGATATTGTTAGGTTTTAGGGCATAGTGTTCAGGGTTTAGGGTTCACCCCCGTCAAAAAATGAATGCGATCGCAGCTCGCACTAGTCCTTCCCTAAGGGTCCAATTGTCCAATTGCCCAATAATTATGTACTCACTCAAAAACTGTACCACAACTACCACTACGCAAGTGCCCAGAACTTAGTTGTTGGGTACTTGGACCCTCAGGCCTTGTTTTTTCCCCTAAGCCCTAAAACCCTAAACCAGAGATAACCCCAAGACCCTGAAACCCCCAAAACATCAACCCCAAATCCTAACCCTAAACTCCAAACCCTAAACCCTAAACCGCAAATCCCAAACAAAAGCAGCCTGAACCACCCTGAAACACGCTGAAGACCCTAAGCCCTAAAAACCCAAACTCCTGTAAACCCCCAACCTAGCAAGGCAGGTTTGGTCTATCACGCCTAAAATTGCTTAGTAGCTGGGTAGGTAACCTTTAACCTTTTGGGGTATATATAGTCCTATTATAATACAAAGGTTAACCTTTTGGGGTATATATAGACCTATTATAATACCAAGGTTAACCTTTTGGGGGCCAGGGAACTCTGCAACTAGGTTTGGGAAACCCCAATCCCTATTTGAAGGTCTAGGGTTTAGGGTCTTGGGAAATCCTAATCTCTACCTTAAGGTTTAGGGTTTAGGGAAATCCCAATCCCTATCTTAGGGTTAAGGGTTTGGGGAAAGCCCAATCCTGATAAACACCTATATAAACGCAGTTTCCACTTCATTTTCCAGGTTTTTTCCATTTGATTCTTCATTATGAAGGTAATAAGTAATATCCCTAAACCCCCAAAATTCCCGAAATCCGTAAACCCAAATCCCCCTAAATCCTTGCAAACCCTAAACACTATGAACCCTCAAAGGCCTGGTCAGGTAGATTCGAAGCCCCTAAGCCCTATAAACCCTAGACCCTAAAGCTGGTTAGGTAGGGTAGGTTCAACCCTCCAGGACCCTCCTAGTACCCTTAATTGGGGATCTATGGCCCCTAAAATTGGTTACTTAGGCCCCAATAGAGGGTTCGAGGAGGGTCTAGTTCAGGCCGAATACCCTAAACCCCCTAACCTAACCTTTAACCCTATACCCTAAACCCCTAACCTTAAACCCTAAACCCTGAACCCCTACCCAAACCCTAAACCCTAAACCCGAAATGGTAGCTTAAAACTGGTCAGGGAGGTTTGGTCTCGGCTTCAATTCCGTTTACAGCATGACGGATCTGCCAAGCATCCTGAGCGATGACATCGTTCCAGGGTTGGGTTTGAATTTGTTTTTGCCTCCTGTTTAGTTCCTTCATAATTCCCATATAGTGCTTATACAGCCCTAGCAATTTGAATTTTGATAGGGCCCCCCATACTTACCCAAGGTTCTGTTCCTTGATCCGCATGTCCATCATTTGCGTGGTATGGGTGCATCTCCTGCCAAGCCGGGTATCAAGCTCAGATTCCTGAAGATCGATGTGCTGGACAAGTTCCGTGACCAGTTTGAACCCTACCACGGCCTGTTTGGTTGCGACCTGACTTCCTCCATGCCCTTTCAAGGAACGTTGATCCGACTCCCCTTTCGCACTGCGGAATCGTCGAGGTTGAGCGAAATCAGCAAAACCATCGTTACACCGGAACAGGCAACGGCTTACTTGAACGCGTTCAAAGACGCTGCTGCGGAGTGTTTGCTGCTTGCTGGTTGTTGGTATAGAGAATCAATGAGAATCAAGGAATGGATCCTTCCATTAGTCCCGGTATAGTTCCCCATCTTAATATTGTAGTTTCCATGATCCTTTCCGTTCCTTCATTCCCTACGACCTTCTTATGGTAGTTTTCGCAGTTTTTCCATTGTGTAATTCAGTACTAATAGCCAGTGAGGCTTTTCCTACAACACGTGCAACGCGTGAACTTCTGCTGGATTGGCCCCGATGCTGACCCAAACGCCTCACCCTCGACGCTACTGCAAGTACAGATCGTGCCTTCAAGTGTGCCAGCTTCCCTGGGACCCGCAGGTGGGCAGTATTTAGACTAGGACATTCTAGCCCCAGCCCCCCAACTACAAGATATCCTCCTTTTTGGTTGTACTTGTTTTTGTAAGAAGAATGTTAACCTACCCTGGTTCAACCACCTAAAACCACCACTCAGGTGGGTCAGGCATTCCTCAGGTCTCCACGGATGAGGGGGCGCTGGAATATCGCAGGGTATTCTCCTCGCGGTCGCTTCAGAAGAGTAAGGACTGACTGCTAGTGAGTAGAGAATGAACCCTTTTTTTGAGGCAGCCACGTGGTTTAGGCTTCAGGGTTTAGGGGGTCCAAGTACATGGACAACACATTTTTTTTGGTCCCAGCTAGTACCATGGGAACGGATGTTACCCCAAGATCCTGGTCCTGTCAGGGAATGTGAACAGTGTAGTGGGCTCCGTAATCCAGCCCCCAAAACCCTAGTAAACCAAAGAACGAAGGAGAAGCAGTCCTTCATCTCAGACCTGCTTAGCAGATTGGGTGTTCAGCAGCAAGCCACAGAGTCGGAGCCCAGGACAATCCTCAACAGTCTAAACTCCTCAAAGGGGGTTACATACGGTTTAGGGTTTAGAGTCTCCACTTCTAAAAGGGAGTTTTATAGGGGACGATGATAGGGTTTTAGAGGGGGATATCAGGAGTTCAGACTATAGCTTAACTGGCCTTATGTAGGTTACCCCAAGTGTGCCCAAGGGCTTCTGTGTAGTTCTTTTTGGAGTTGGTTGTGCTGTTCAAAAAGTCCTCGGTAGGCAGGGTAAGTTACAACCCCAATTCTATGTGAGGTTATCAAGCTCCACTAGCCTGAGAGCAGGCCTTACGTCAGCTTCACCGTGGTTGTCTCTGTGCGGTGGATCTCTCCATCCGAGCTACAAAATGCAGAGAAGCAACCTGCTGAGACCCTCGAGGCCTCTCCCAAAGGGTCCAAGTACCCAAGTATTAGGGACTTGGGTTTTGGGCAATAGTGATTATAGCACAGGTTTGGGGTAAGTATATGATTTTTAGGCACTTGGACCCACAGGGTCTAGGATTCGCTAAGCAAAGTTTGATGACTGCACCCGACCTGTGCTTTACACAAAGAATGGTCCCAAGTTGACCTAGTTCGAGGCTCTGAATGAACAAGATGCCCAGAATTTGGCGCTGTGATTATTTTGGTGCTTCCTATATGGGGGAACACATGTTGTTTGATTTGTACCTCCGCTTCTTTACACTTGGGAAACCTATCTAGGCTTGGCGACTCTTCCTGCAGCACGATAATCCCGAAGACGAACGCTGGAAGTCTGTTCTGGGAGCTTCGGACGAGACTGGCTTCGACTATGTTCCTTTTGCTGGCCTTGCTTTGTGCCTCTCTCGGCAGCTGTCGGGGCCACGAATCTGTTGCTTCCTGCCGTTGCCTGTCACAAGCTCACTGCCTTTCCTGATCAATGCCAACTTCTGCCTTACGGATCCAACAGCTCCCGGACGCTTGGATCTAGCGTCAAATGCGGGCTCAGGATTTGTGTCTGACTGGAACAGCATGCTTCTTCGCCACATCGTGGAACCCTTGATATGCACATTGGTGAAGGAGCAAGCAGGAGCTATCCAGGCAATCAGAAGTCAGCGCCCCAGCGCTGAGGCCGCATATTGGGCTGAGAAGGAGGGCATCTGCGCGCTGATGCCTTGTAGAGGTCAGCTGCCCCAGAGTCTTCAGAAGCTGCTGAACCTGCCTTCCATTTACAAGGAGCTCTCCCGTGCTCCGTTGTTTCCGCCCTTGCTGTTTGGTAGGAGGCAGAATCCTGCCGCTGCGGCTGCGACAGAGCTTGTAGAGAGCGCCCGTTCATTGGCAGCTCAAATTTTCACGGGCGAGATTGACACGAAGGCTTCGGCGCAGCTGCTGTCGTACACGGCTTCAGTGCAGCCTTTACCTCCTAGTGAGGGGATGGGGAAGCAGCATCAGGCAGTGCATGAGTACCTCAGCGGCTTTTCTGGGAAAAGTGGACAGGCTTACAAGTTCTGCGATGTCATCCGAAGCGTTTCCGACGAGTTCAAGTCGGCTAATCTGAGCCGCTACGCGGAGTTGAGCCCGGCCTTGTTGGCGTCATGCCTTCGTGAAGACAGTCGTTCCAACCTTGACGCTTTGACTGCAATAGAGCTTCTGGGCTATGTGCTGAGCGAAGAGCTTCCAACAGATGTGGTGGCAGCACTGGAAGGCCTGAAGCTGGCACCGCTCTGCAGTGGCAAGGTGGCATGCTTTGGCAGTGGGGTCTCGAAGGGTCTCTACTATGCCTTTCCAGTTGCAGGGTCAGCATCAAGTGCTCTGGCCCAACGGGTCTTACAGCAACTGGTTCCAACGCTCACCTTAGACCTGTCCAGCGTAGGGGCGCCTGGGTCCTTGAGCATCTTTTTTTATTTTTTTCCTCCCTTTGGTTCCTAGAAAGGCCAGAAGGACAGGAAGGGAGTGAAGTCACGTTTTAAACAGAGTTCCGAAAATAAGTAGGGGTTCTGAAATAACCGTTGACAGATCCTGAAAAGGAGTCCCCCACAGTCCCCGTGCACCCTGCATACATCCAATGTCAACGTGGAGACTCTTCTTGGAAAAGCCCCCCCATGTCACGGGGGTTACCCATTTTAGAGCCCTAAACCCCAAACCCTGGACCCTAGACCCTAAACCCTTAACCCTAAACCTTAAACCCTAAACCCCAAACCCTAGACCCTAAATCCCAAACCTTTATAGACCGTGTCCTTCCAAGGAGGATGGGATCCAGAGGCTGGGAGCCAAGGCATCCAGCCTCGGGGTCGAAAACGTGAAAAATTGCGAGCAGTTGGCCAACGCACTCATCGCCGGCTGCTGGATCATTGTTGAGTGCATAGGGTTTAGGGTTTAGGGTTTAGGGCTCTAAAATGGGCCATAGTTTATTGAGTACTCCAACGGCCTAAAGAATACCTCCCACACCTTATTATAAGGCCTGGAAACCAACGTTGAGGTTGCAGCTCGCCCCTAACTCCATGAGAGCCCCGTTCCCTAAGCCCTTGGAGGATCTTTTTAAAATCTATAACGGCCAGACCCCTCATCTGGAACATTGTTCCTAAATAAATGGCTTTCCTACCTAGACCCTCCTCCTACCCTCTATTAGGGCCTAAGTACCCACTATTAGGGACCATATATCCCCAATTAAGGGTACAAGGAGGGTCCTGGTAGAAACTCTGGAATTACGATAATTCAGTAGCCAGAGCCTGCCGCAAAACTAACATGGAACAAAAAGGGAGAAACATACAAACTGCTGTCCCTCCGATGCCAAACCCTAAGCCCCAAATTCTAAACCCAAACCCGGAACCTGACAGGGACCAAAGCCCTAAACCCTATACCCAAAATAAATCCCGAACCGCAAAGCCCTAAACTCCTTTAAACCCAGGTTTCCCAGCCCTACGAGCCGCTCCCTTGGAGTACTCCTCCCTGCAAGCCGCCATCGAAGAGAGATTGGGAGGCCGGGCTTTAGGGGTTCAGAGTTGATTTAGGGCTTAAGGTTGAAGTGATTTTTGGGGGGCTCAGAATTGATTTGCAGTTTAGGGCTTAGGGTTCAGGCTGCTGGGAGTAAGTCCATGAGACCCAAGTAATGTAGAGTTGCTAATGATTCAAATGTACATTAGGGGGCTGCTTTTATAAGGACATATAGTGCGTAGGGGCTGAGAAAGTGGTTCAAATAATGGGAGTATCTTCAATATTAGGAGCTTTAAGCTTTGGGGCTTGGGCACTAGCAATGGATAATCCAAAGGACAATGAAACGGAAACTGGGGTCATTTTGTCTTCCCACGCATTGGCAATGAACATACAAGTGGCTCCCAAAAAACCCAATTCGGACAACACAATCCAGATCTCTACGAACACGCAACTCAGAAGTTGGTGGAATCCTGCGCGCTGCGCGTGGCTATACAAGTAAGTAAGACCTAAATTTTGAGCGAGCGCTGACCAACCAAACACTTCCTCGATGAAATGTTCTGAAGCTAGCTAAACAGGACTATAGGTCATGACTTGGTGACAACCGAGCTGTTTGCCTGTTGCCGGCAAAATGAATATCCCAGTAACTACATAGTGGTGCCATAGCAGAAGACGACCCCCAAAGTTACGGTGTTCAAGAACCTAAAAAGGGCTCCCAAATCAAGAGTGCCTTAAGAATCTCTTCAACTTGCGGGATACATGAGGGCAACCTCTGTAGCAAGGCTTGACAACATGATGTTTGATTTTCTAGATGTTCTGCCAAAAGCCAATACAGAGACTTGAACACCTGGAACAGCTTACATTGCACTGTATCAGATTTAGTATTTCCCCAAACTAAGGGGACCCCAATATAGACCCCAATATACTATGATCCTTATTGTGGGACCCCAAAAAGGTACCCTGAATTTAGCAAAAAACACATTTGAACATGGATTGTTAAGAGACGAGAATGCTAACCATGATCCAGGCTCCGACAATAATTCAGGAGGCAAAAGACTGATGAACCAACCATGCGGACCTCTTTGTTGAAATGGGAATGGATGCCTGCAGTAGAGAGTTCATTTTCATGTTGTTTCGTTCATTCTCTAGTAACAGCAGCAGGGAATTGTTCTTCTCTGCAGGGCCGCTGAGATCAGAATCATTTCGGCGAGCGACAGCAGAGCCGCAGTCTCAGGTCATGGGCATTTCTCAGACATTCCCCAAGTGCAAGCCCGTACTGAAAAAACACACACATACAATTCTTTGCTCCATGCCTTGCGCTTATTGGTTTCTTCAAAGGAAATATACGAATGAATTTCTGCAGCAGCCTGATCTTACCCTGTATACTACACAAAAGTTCCCATGTGTTTCTCCATTCCCCACCAAACGGACAGCAAGCGCCTAAACCCTAAACCCCAAGCCCTTGTAAACACAATGGTCCCCTTTTTTATGCCCACCGGAGAACCAGATTGTTTAGAATGAGGATTTTCAAAGGGTGCACTTCATGTTTGGAGACACCCACATGATGTAAAGATCAGCTGGGTCGCTGCCAGTGCATGCCAAGGTCTTTGAAGGTCTTTGGTGATGAGAACACAGCCCAGTCGACGCTGTGTGCGTTTTGGTCCTTTGCTGAGTTGGTGGCTTCCTCAGCTTGAGCTATCTTCCCTAAACCGGCAAAGGCGCGTGCACTTTCTTCCAACGATTCCACTTGCAAATAGCGAGCTTCCTGTTGCATTTCGCACAACTACAAGTGCTTTCACTCTTGCGGATACGATCAATGCACGTAAATGCCAACATGGAAGAAGTAGTACTTGCAGATGCAATAACATAAATGACCAACATAAGGCCAGAGATAGGGAGCATGATAGCGTGACTATTACATGATTTGGACGCTCTTGCGATCGCGAACCTATACCCCAAACCCCTAAACCCTGAACCCTAAACCCCTAAACCCATAAAACTCTACCGTCCTGAATCTACGCATGGAGTTGGCCGAGGATGGGCTTTCTGAGGAGTTCTTGGCCTTCTTCGATCGCTGCTGTCTGGTGCCGGCTTCTGGGCTATTGCTAGGGAAACTAGGGGTTAGAGGTTTTAGGGTTTAGGGGTTTAAGAGTTTAGGGGTTTTAGGGGAAGGGGGTGTTTAGGGTTTAGGGTTTCAGAGGATTAGGGTCTAGGGGTTGGGGTTTAGTGTTGTTTTCAAGGCAGGCGGATTAGGGTTATCGTTCAACTCGGAATTTGTAAAGGCACATAGCATATGGGTATGTACGAACGTCATCCGTTTGCTTTGTCAGGGGTCCTCTGACGGAAGTGAGAAGTTGCTGTAGATTAAAACAAGCGTGCAAGCCAAGCTTCGGGGGGGGGCTTATTTCCTAAGTCTAAAGCCCACAACCCTCAACCCCCAAACCCTTAAGTTCTCAACGCCAAAGTTCCTTCTTGCTGGTGTTTTTAGTAGGGAGTGGGGGAATGGATCCCTACGGGAGTCCCCATAAAATCCTCTGCGGTGGTCCCTTTAACGCATCCCCTCAACCCCTACTAGCGTGCTAACCATTCAGAACCAAAAACTTAAATCTAGAGAGGCTTGCATGTCGTTCCCATCCTCTCATGCCTTACTCTTAATCCAACTCTGAGCCCTGGACATTACAGGGTCTTCATGACGTTTTCATTTCCTAAAATGTATAGGCCCTGCAGCCTGTAGACCCTGAACCCTATAGACCCTAAACATCCCTAAACCCTGTAGACCCTAAACTCTTTTGACCCTCATCCCAATAGACCCTAAACTCTATAGACTCTCATCCCATGACCCAGTAGACCAAAACCCCAACAGCCAACAGCAAAGCTGAAACCTCCAATAAACGCGGCGGCCCAGGCCTGGGATCCACCTCAAGGGGCGGGTCCACCGCGACATCCCCAGGGTGTTGCCGTAGAGAGAGATCTGGGTAAGGGTTTAGGGTTTAGGGGGTGCCGTAATAGAATCTGCAACCAAAAGGGGGCCACAATTTTGAGAACAAACCATATGAGCTATAGTCTAAACTCCTTAGAGGGGGTTGTATAGGGGAGTATTAGGTTTTTAAGAGATTGTGTGGGGGTTTCCCTAGGTTCGTTGTAGCACAGGTCTCTATAAGTGGGTACCTATTACACTGCGGATCCCTATATAAGTTTCTCCTGTTTTGGGAACAGTACTTTAGACTTAGGCCATTTGGGGAATCCTTATAAAACAAGGGTTACAGTATTGGACACAACTTTAATGAAAGCTTGCAGATGCGCGGTAGGCATCAAACAAGGAATACATACAGAAGTTTCAAAGTAGGGGGTAATTCTTCCCCAGAACATGTGTAATCCTTGTTGTATGTACGCCCCAAAGAGAAAACGGACCCCAAAGCATAGGAAACCCACATGTGTATCAACATAGATCTGTAAGACAAATCTACACAATGGAGGGGCAGGCAGCTTCCCAAAAATAAGGGGAAACCCAATGTAGACCCTTTTTACTATGGTCCTTATCACAAGCAAGCCCCAAAAATCCTGATTTTGGGAAAGCCCCATATTGGGGTTGTTTTTACAGTAGGGACCATGGGGAAAACACATCCTGAAAGGGGGATCCTAACTTCGGCGCAACATGGGCGGTTTAGGGTTAAGGGTCTAACACAACCATCGACTTTGAGTATGACTGACATATACTGCAAAAACAGAGGGTTGTGAAGCTTCCTGGAATGTTTAACACTATCCATGAAGCGTAAACAAGAAAGTCGCTTCTGTGTCATTTGCATTCCCTTGTATCTCCCCACATGAAGGCAGGGTTCCGCTTTACCAGAGGTCAAGCGCTGCTGCGGTGGACAGCCAGCTGATGCTGCTCCCCCTGAGCAAGGACGAGCCGCTACTGCTGCCACCAGAGGACGCCCGCCATGCCAATTGAGAATGGCCATGCAAAATCTCCAAGTGGTGGCACTGGTTGGGTAATGGTTGTGGTTTTAGTGAGGGCGCTGGCCTTTCAGCAGTAAGAAAAAGGAACACCAAAGGCGACGACGATAAGGAGGATGATGAGAATGATCCCTACATCCTGATGTAGCACAAGCTGGCACATGCCCAGGAAAGCATGAATTATTCGTAACAAGCAAGCAGGCTGCCCGGCAAGACAACCATGCACATGTTCTACGAGGAAAGGTATTTAGGGTTTAGAGTTTAGGNNAGCCCTAAACCCTAAACAATAAAGGAAGCAAGCCTGGGTCTGTTAATGCTCCAGCTCCCTTTGCCAAATCTAAGGAAGGTGACACAGACCCGCTCCTGGTCGAAGTGGCAAAGATTCTGCTGCCAGACCGTTTCGCCGCGGCCAAAGCTTGCCAGAGGTTTGGTCATGATAAGAATCATAAAATAATAGCCGTAATAACGGTAGCAAGAGTAATGATAGCAAGAATGATAGTACTTGTGTACCTGAACCCCAAGAGTAAGTAGAAAAGCAGCTTTTTTTTGCTGTTGTGATGGGTAATGGGGCATTATATATTTCACTTAGCTTACAGCCCAGGTATGACCTTGCGTGCTTTGGAGTCTGGATTTTGTAGTCTCCCTACCACTCTTTTGAGGACTCTGAGGAATTCTGCACTGCTTTTTGCGATCAGGTCTCACTGTTTGGGTGAAGGTGGCGGCTTGTTACGTCTACTTCCCTCTGAACACCAGAAAGAGTTGAAGTATAGTCCAGTTGAAACCTTCAACACCATGGGGCCTTTCAGACTGTTGTTCACCGTAAGGGGCCAAGTACCCAACAATCGCGCGTGCTACGCTTACATTACAACTGCCAAAATCCCGAGTACTCATTTGTTGGGTACCTGGACCCTCTGTAAGCTTGTGCAGAGTTTCCATACAACGCGTAGTGTACAAGGAACCCTCTACAATAAAAAGAAAGAGATCTGAGCATTCCAGACCTTTTCTGTAGAATCCCTGTCGAGACCCTACAGTCCCTTCTCTAAGGGTCCAAGTACCTAAT
>CAJNIZ010005014.1:66633-87356 GCA_905231905.1 Symbiodinium pilosum | reverse complement strand
TGGGTACTTGGACCCTCTGGGCTGGAGAGGGAACCATCCCTAGCCTCTAGGGTTGTTGAAGGTCCCCAACTGTGCAGAGCTAGGGTTTAGGGTTTAGGGTTTAGGGTGTAGGGTGTAGGGATTTAGGTTTTACGGGTTTAGGGTTAAGGGTTTAGGGTTTAGGGTTTAGGGTGTAGGGTTTAGGGTCCAAAAAAAGCCCCCAACTGTGCAGAGCTGAGGTAAATGCCAGCCATCCTGCCATGTCCATGTCTCAGACTACAGTTTCGTGTCCTTGTGCCTGTGAAATCCATTTCTGCGAACCACATGTCCGGCTGAACAAGATTGGCCACAAAAGTTGGGGCAGCTTGGCATGGGTACAATATTGAGGTTATATAGGGGATAATGGAAAAGAAAATGGAAGCTACTAGGAAATACATAGGGTTTATGTAGGGCTTACATAGGGGTTGTATAGGGATAAGGGAAAAGAAAATGGACCCCCCCCAATAATGGAGAATCAAATGGACAATGAAATGGAATCTGGGATTACAGGGATGCTACCTGTGTTGTTTGTTGCTGGAGTTGCTTATGGTGGGATTCGAGATGCCGATCCAAAGCAGTTGCAGCGGATGAGTAACGGAAGTCTTCTGGTGTTCTCAGCATTGCTGCATCCGGGAAGGGCGTCCCTATCTGCACGCAATTCATTCAGAGTATACCCCCTTTATATATATATATATATACACACACCGTATTCTAATGTAGTAGCTTCCATTCTCTTTTCCATTATCCCCAATATAACCCCTATATAACCCCTATATAAGCCCTATTTAAGCCCTATATAAACCCTATATAATTCCTAGTAGTGTCCATTTTCTTGTCCATTATCCCCTATGTAACCCCTAAAACCTAAACCCCCTTTTTTTTATGGATCCTATAAGCATCTTTCAGGACCAAGGGCGTGCTGCAGTTCTTGAAGCAGCAGGGGCTGATCCTTCCCTTTGGACGAGGCAAGCCCAGCAAATTGGTCCTGGGGTATATAGGGGTTATATAGGTTTAGGGTTTAGGTGCTATACAGGGATTATGGAAAAGAAAATGGAAACTACTACCTGTGGTATATAGGGGTTATCTAGGGATAATGGAAAAGAAAATGGAAACTACTACCTGGGGTATATAGGGGTTATATAGGGATAATGGAAAAGAACATGGAAACCATTATAATTATGCTACGGTTTTATTTGGGGTGTAGGAGTTTCCTCTCAAGGCAGCTGCGCAGAATGATCCGGCAATACGTCATTGTTGAAGCAGGTTTTGGGCTGTTGGACTGCAACGGTGCGTCCTCAAGGGTGGGTTGATGACTGCACTACATACCGGGGCATAGAAGCCCCAAAAGATATATCCCCGTCTTCCCCACTAGCCCCCAGTAGGACCACTGTATCCTGATCTGAGGAAGGGTTGGGTTTCTGAGCCTTAGCCCGATCACTCTGATTATCCAACCCGTCGCATGTCAGATGCGAAGCTAGAAAAATGCCAGCTGTGTCACCTGCTGAAATAGCGTTGGTGCTTATCATGGGAGGAAGCTCTTTCAATCTGGGAAGCATCCATAGTTGACGTACTTTGTTATCATCATCTCCTGCGTGTCCATGGAGTACTTGGGCATAGCCCAGGCGTCAAAGCCCACAAGGGCGATGTTTGCCCTCGTCTGTACAGAGCACAATCAGAATTTACAACTCCGACTGAAGAGGGTTGTAGTGGTTCCTACCTTAAGGGCTGCAGTTTGTTTCCTAAAATGTCAGTTGCAAAGTTTGAAGAGGTACATCTGAAGCATTGAGACTTCTGATAAAGATGCCCCGGCTCAAGAAATGACCCACGTAGCTTGAAACCCTCAACCCGAAACCTGAGGATCTCAATGAAGCTCTTCAACACCGCAACATGATCCCCTTAAGCCATTTCTAGGGAACTAGAATCAACCTTTTCTACACAGTCACTACTGCTTAGGTATCAGGGTTTAGGGTGGGGCATTGGGGTTTAGGCTTTCGTGTTCAATCCCTGTAAACCTCCTTTCCGTCATGGCTCTCCTAATCAGGCAGCATGTTGACAGTGCTGTCTTCCTGGGCGTCTGCTTCTGGGCCTACCTTGGGAACCCTTTTGTGATAGAGGAAATTCTTTAGACAAACAAGTCCCTTGCTCAGGGTTAGCGTTTTGTGCCGGATGTTTGATGTCTAGGCTTTGCTGGTCATGTGTGTCAAGGTTGCAAGTCTAGTTGATCTCTAGAGTGTTACTGGGGGTTAAAAGGGAGTAAAGGAATATACTATAATGAAGTCCATAGGGATTATATTCCCCTAATTCCCTACTCACCCCCCCAGTAAATATACGTAGGTTCAGGGCTTAGGGTTTTGGGGTTTTGGGGGTATTGGTTGGGTCATTCCACTTCTCAGTAACTGTCCTGAAAGGGGCCTTGTTAAGGGGGTTCTTATCAGTCCTATAACCCATTGTGGTAACAGTTACTGTAAGGGGGAATAACCCAAAACCCTAAACCCTTAACCCTAAACCCTAAACCCTATTGGGCTTTAGGGCTTTAGGGAGCGCTGTTTCTGATAAGCAACAGCTTGCCTGGATCAGGGCTTGGGCTTGGCATCCCTAGTCCAATGTTTTGGAATGTCTTACGGGGGCAAGTAGAGAATAAGGGTTTTAGGGGTTTAGGGTTCTAGGGGTTTAGGGGTTTAGGGTTTTAGGGTTTTAGGGGTTTGGGGTTTAGGGTTTAGGGGAATATACCATGTAGGGGTTATGCAGGGATTCCATTCCATCATTCCCTACTACTTACCTGTAAGTTTAAGAAGTTCGTTTTGTTTCTTGCTGGCGCGCCCCAGTTGGTCCCTGCAGCACGGCTGTGATCCCGCAGTTTTTGACCCCACGGAGGGCATCCAAATACTTTATGCCAGTGGCGAGCTGTAAGGAAACTTGCGGAGTCTTGCAACCCTGAGGCAGCCCTTTAGTACATCCTAAACCCTAAACCCTGCGCCCTATACACCAACATGCCTCGCATGATCCGCATACTATAAGACCACCCTCTGTAATTCCAATTACCCCGGCGTGCCTACGGGTCGAAGAAGCCCTGCAGGCATGGGCATAGGTACTTTAACCGGGAACATGGGGATTATATAGGGTTGTATAGGCGTTCTATGGGGGGGTGTATGGGGATGTTCAGGGTTTCCCAAAGTTAGGAAGACCTTTTCGGGATCCCTCTAGTAAGGATTATAGTACTTTAGGGTCTGTATTGGGGTCCCCATATTTTAGGAAACTACCATATGTACCAATCAAATATGTACATGTGCGCCCCTTAGCGTACACCTACTTCTAGAACCCCTACTATTCACATACTTCCTGAAGCCTAAATCCTAATCTGTAGACCCCAACTTCTGCACCCTAACCCCAAAACCCCAATCCCTACCCTACCCCCTGAACCCCAAACCCTAGTCCCGAAGCTCTAAACCCTGAATCCTAAACCAAAGGCCTTGGAGCAGCTGGGATCGTTGAGCATCCGATGCCAGCGCCTACGGCCTCAGCTGCGCCACCACCTGTGCTGCAGCCTCGGCGTTGTTCAGGGCTTAGGGCTAAGGGATGGAGGCCTAGGGTGTTGGGCTTGGAGGCTTGGGGGCTTCAGTGCTTCAGAGCTTTAGGTTTCAGGCTTAGGGCTTAATTTCGGATTTGGGCTAAAAGGGTGTGTGGCTTTATAGAGTCTATATAGGGCTTGATTTGAACTTCAGGGCCTGCAGGGATTGGCTTCGGGACTGGAGCTTCTCTTTAAAGTCATGGATCCTGGACTGGAGTCTGATGGGTCGTCAATAAGTGGAACAAGAACCACTGTGATTCTTCCTATCGTGATGATGGTGTTTGAGAATGATGCCTTCCGGGTCCAAGTACCCAATAATCATATACTTACCCAAAACCTGTACTATAATTCCTATTGCCCAAAACCGAAGTACCAAATAATTGGATACTTGGACCCTCTGGGATGGGTATGGTTGGCCTGGAGAGTTGATAGGAAATCTGAGAAGCACATGCCAGGGAGGTCTCGCACAGCAAGTTTCAAACTGTGGAATTGCCCCGTGCGATCCCTTGCAAAGAAGCATGTTTCATCCTTCACGGAAGAGCTTCATTCCCATGGTGAGGGCTCCATTGATGCTCTTAGAGTTCATCCCTAACCCTAGCCACCAATTCTAAAATTCCTTGCTGGGCACACGTGCAACTTCCTGTATTTGCGTCTGTTACACTTCTAGTCCCAAGTACAATTGTCGCAAGAAAAGGTCCCCATCATTTCAAGACCCGTGTGTTACTCTGCATGATCTTCCCACACTTCCGACACCGCCCCATATCGTTCATGCAATCTTGTTCCCTAAGGGTCCAAGTACTCAAGACTCATATATACTTACCCAAAACCTGTACTATAATTACTATTACCCAAAACCCAAGCACCAAATTATTGGGTACTTGGATCCTCAGGGTTCTGCAGTGCGAGGCACCGAGCTGTGCAACGCTCTCTGCGATCCGATCGCATCTTCGGATCCAAGAGCGACAATCGAAAACAGGTCAAGTGTCGCCATGGCCCCAGGTCAGCTGTTGACCCAACTGAAGGGACATGATAAAGGTAAGGGGTATCTTGCATGCGCCAAGGTTTCGCAAGTTACTGTTTAACAAATTGTGTTGCCATGATTCGCTTTTCTCGCTTGGTGGCACTGGAGGAAGTAGAGGATTAAGAGGGATACTAGGAGCTTCGACTATAGCTTATCTACCATTGGCACTCCAGTGGCTTGATACCAGCATAGCTCCATGGGCTCTGATCCCCTCCCCCCAACCCACTCTCCTTTTAGAAAAACATTCCCGACATCCTACCATCACCCATCTGGCAAAGAATTTGTTCTTAGGGGCCGGGGGGTTGTCATTTGCGGAGGGGATTACAGGCGGCGAAATTTCCTTGCTTTGCTGCCAGCTATGATTCCCGCAAAGTCATGTCTTTCGTGGCGTTTGCCACAGCAGCATGCATTTCATAGTATGCAAGCCAAGCCCCGCCACACAAAAGGGCCATAGCTTTTAGATACCCAACCTGAATCTGGGAAGCCCTACGCCCTGAACCCCGAGCCTGGGACCCGCATCTGGGAACCGCGCAGGACTCGCGTGGGACCCGCGGGACCAGCATGGGACCCGCTTGGGGCCCACGTGGGACCCGCGTGGAACCCACGTGGGACCTGCACGCGAATGAGACACACGTGGGACCCACTTAGGTTGTGTAGGACAAGGTGGGATGGGACCCGCGTAGGATCCATTTTGCATCATATAGCCCCCAATATTCTATAAGCCTTATTATAAGGACCCCCAAAAAGAACCTTTACTTCATAGTTCCCGCCCCCACATATTCCTGGGCCCACAGAATACGTTACGCCAAACAAAACTCTGAACCGTTGCGTAGGCGAGAAGTCTTGCTTGTTTGGATAGGCATCTTCGTGAGGATCCACAAAGCTGTGCGGTCCCTTGCGTGGTCAAAATCAGTTTTTGAGGATCTGGAAATTTGAATCACACATCCTTTCGGTCGAATTTCATACCAGCTAAGATTACTTTTAAGGTGGGGGTATCTACACACTGGTCCCCGGAGCTATGTATGGGCCCTTGGCGGCCCCCAATTTGGACAAACATCCGTATATGATATGTGTTACAAGCCTAAACTTTACATGCCAAAGCACCTGCTAAAAAGCAGAGAAGCAGGTCTGTCGTTTGCCGATTTTCCTGCCTGAGTCGGAGAGCCGAGAAGACGAGCATGCTCAGGCAGGTCAGCTTTGGATTCTAGATAGGACAGAACCGAAATTATGACCAAACGAGATCTCATAGTCTCTGATACTGACGACTGTAGGAAACACATGTTCGGAATCTACCTACCTAGTTTGGGTTTGGGGTTTGGGCGGGCGCCCTGTCAGCTGCCAACATTGAAAATATACAGGGGAGGCCAAAATTCAGGGGTCCTCTTTTGGTTCCTTATGCATAACTTGAAGTAGTAAAGAGCACTCATCATACTACCTGAATACTACATACTGGGGACCTTGTTTGTTCAATGCTGTTTAGAGTCGTTGCGCTACAAGCAGTAGCAGAGATAGTATGCAGGATAGGCCCTGCATAGGTAGAGCAGAAGCCAATGCGCAGTCATTGTCGGCAAGCGCGTGAGGCACAAAGACAAGACCAATGAGAGCCGTGCAAACGAAAATTCGAGACATAGTTATAGTAGTCATATGAGTCCCATGTGTACAGCGTTAATCACGCAGCAGTTACAACTAAGCTGACAGTACAAGTGCCAAAGAGACGCATTTCACCAACATTGAGCTTCGAGCTCAGTCTAATTCAGTGAAAGTACCTTAACAAATGGCTAGATCATCCCCATTTGGTATTTTCCATAAACAAGGGAGCCCAACATAGCTCCGAATAGATGATAATCCTCATTATGGAGATCCCCAAAAAAGTACACCTCCTAAGCCCTTAACCCCTAAGCCCTTAACCCCCCCGAATCCCCAAACCCCAGCTTCGAGTAGCCCAGGGGTTCCGCGCCCTTGCACACCTGGCCGTGGTGGAGGGCGAACCTCTGCAACTGAGCGCCCCTCCAGTCAGGTGCATGGCTCAGCCTCCGGGGGTTTAGGGGTTTAGGGTTTTAGGGATTTAGGGCTTTTAAGGGTTTAGGGTTTATAGGGGTTTGGGGCAATTTAGTGATTATCAGGCTTTATATGGCTTAAGGGATTCAGGGCTTATAAGGGTATAGGGTTTAGGGTTAGGTGTTTAGGGTTCAGGATTCACGGTCTGGGCTTTAGGGTTTACGGTTCCAAATTCAAACGGTTCAGGGTTCAGGGCACAGGGTTTAAGGTCGAGTGTCATGTTCGGGCCTACACGATAAGATTTGAGCCGTAGCGCGTCTTGTACTTTAAGAACTACGGACGGCAAGGAAACAACATTTCCAACTTCCCACTTCTGAGTTCTGAAGCCTTCCACCCTAGACCTAGACCCATCACTGAATCACCAGTAGTGTTCTGATAATTCTCAGTAAAATCTTGTAAGCCCTAAACCAGAAAGCTTTCATAATTCTCAGCAAAACTAGTACTGAAGGGGCGCTGCGCTGAGCCCAGAAATTGCTGCTAGACCCGTGGCCCCAGCACCCAACAAGCCAGAAGCCTCCTAAAGCCTAAAACCCTGAATCCTAAACCCTAAACCCCTAGAAGGCAGCCAGGGTAGAGCTCCTTAGGACAGTCAAAACTCTTGAAAGGGGTGTGTGTGTTATACAGGGGATTACTTTCGGGGAGTATTGAAGGCGTTATTCAGGGGATGGTAGGACTTTAGACTATAGCTCATATGATACTGCCTCTTGCTGTTATAATGTTATACGATCATTCTACATGAGTAGTATTTTATATGGGGATACTATGGTACCCAATATAGAGTAAGATGATGTCCTCCTTTTGGGGTATAGTATTTTATATAAGGAATATAATCTTACTATGTTCAAGACCCACAAAATCGCCACTCACATGGTTCTGGCTTATGTGCCGAAAGTCTGAAAGGAGGTGTCGTCTGGTATTGTGTTCAGGGAGCTCATGGTGGATGCATGAATACTCGCTATCAGTTTATGTGGGTTTGGGCTGTACAGGGTTGAGAAGGGGCTATTGGTCTGGGAAATGGGGCTAGATCTGTGGTCGGGATTTGTGATTTGTGGTCTGGGATTTGAGTCTTTGGGATTAAAACTCTAACCCTAAACCCCAAACTCCGAGCCCTAATCCCTAATCCCTAAATTATGTATTGGGATTTTGAGGTTTGGTTGATGAGTTGAGACACGATAAGGACTTGAAAAGCAGGCCAAGGTCTAGTTATCTCCCTCAACTGCGCATACCCCCAATCTCTGAACCTTTGAGAACCCTAAATTTTCAAATCTTTAAATTCCAAATCTCTCAACCCCTAAACCCTAAACCCCTAACCCCCCTAAATCCCTAAACCCCTGAATTCAAGTCTTCAAATCCATAAACCCTAAACCCCTAACCCCTTAAATCCCTAAGCCCCTAAAGCCGCAAGGTTGGATCTGGAGTCCAGCTTCCTCTTTCTGGCTTCCCCGAAGACGCCACCGGAGGTCGCCAGGGCGCTCGCCTTGCCCGAGGCGCGCCTTGCAATTGTTGTTGGGGCCATATGGAGGTTTCCCAAAATTAGGGGTACCTACTACTATAATGGAGAATCAAATGGAAAAGAAAATGGAAAATGAAATGGAAACTGGGATTATATAGGGGATTATTGGGATTAGGCTTTCCCAAAATTAGGGGTACCTCTTTGGGGGTCCATATAATAAGGACTATAGTATATTGGGATCTATTTTGGGGTGGACGGGAAGCTTTCCGAATATGCAAGTAACCCACGGCGAAACCAATGTTTTGCGTCATGGTTGTCTTTGTTGAAAAGCGCATATAGCGACTACAAAAAATCAGGTCTTGAGCAGTCAGGAAACTTGCCACTGAGAAAGTTGCTAAAAGCACAGTAAGAAAGCCGAGAATAACCGTGATGCTTCGGTTGAGGAAGGCTTATAGAAAGCTTGTTTACATTTCCTAAAATCTGAAGCTTAGGGTGTTCCTGCAGAATTGTGCAGTCGCAATTTCAAGGCGGTGTCATGACCCAGAGAAGCATAACCTGCAAGGATGGCAAACACTATTAGACTATTATTGTGATTCTTATTTGTTGTTATTACTGACTTCACAACCCATGGCATTTGAAGAACAGCGACGGGCAGGATGGAGGGGTTGGCATGCAAGCCTTCCAAAGGTTGATTTGGCCGGCACGGGCGAGTTTCGTAGAGTGTCTCCGGTTTTCACACGGCAGCCAACGAAGATGGGCAGCGAGGACGATGTTGAAAGCAGCAAGATAATAACAAGCAGAACCAGCCATGATGGCATCCAAGGCCTAACAAAAATGGAGTAATTATATAGCCCTAGTATAGCCCATATATAACCCCTATACAGCCCCAATATAACATTAGGGCGTGTATCTCATCTAGGAGAACTTCTGAACTACATGCAGCTGTGGTCCCAAGGCCGATTGAGTACGACCCAACATGTCTGTTTCGCTCAGGCTTGGTAAAACTGAAAGAGCGCAACCTCTAGACTCCTACCCTGCAACCAAAAAGTCTGGCAGGAGGTATGGCAGTGACCTACCAGAATAAAGTAGCCCGCTAACCCTAAAATCCTAAACCCTAGCTTGGCTGCTTGAGCCTAGCTTGCAAGTTACTGCAAGACACCCTACACCAGAACATCCCTTAAGCTCTACGGAAGCCCCTTTAGCACTCCCGCAAATGCAATGGTGCGTTCCCAATGAAGCATCAGACAGAATCCTGTAACCTAAACCCTAAATCCTAAACCCTGAGCCCTATAAATCCCAAACCCTCTAAACCCTAAACCTCAAACCCTACTAAACAGCTTCAGGTGAAGGAGCCTCTCCTTCAGCAGTTCAAGTACTTCGATGCCAAGACCTGGTTGCACAGGCAAATGAACTTTAATCTTGACCAGTAGTCTCCCCATGCATGCTGGCAGCACTCCCAGCACGACCTGGACATTCTGGACACCTGAAATACGTAGAACAAATCAGTTTCTGACTGTGATGGGATTCGGACAGTTATCCTTAAACTCTAAACCCTAAATAGTAGTGTCCTTTTTTGCATTGTCCCTATATATCCCTACACAGTAGATCCCCTTATTCCCTAAACCCCCTAAACCGGGTAGTGGCTAGCAGGGGTGACGAGAGTTCACGTTGCCGGGACAGCGTTGCGACCTGAAATGGCGATGGTCGTAAGACCCGAAGTCTTCTGGATTGCAGGTTCTAAGTCACTTACTAGGTTCGCAGAGTGAAGAACATGAGGGTTTGGGGTTTAGGGTTTAGTTTGGTCAGTAACTCAATTAGGGCTCCTGAATAGCAAGCTAACACGTTCCATCAAGTCTCCTCGAGTAGTACAGTAATTGCAACTCTCTCAACTACTCAGAACCGCGGCTAGGCCCTGGCAGCTTCCAAAAGTGGATCCTGTTTTTGAAGCCAAGAAACTGAGTACTAAATCATGGCGCGCGTCACAGACGGTTCCTAGGTTTGACAAGAACCCTAATGTAGACCCACGATTTATAAACCCACTCCGTTTAAGGGCCTTAATATTCGGATCCCTATTATAAGTCCTATAGTTTTGGCAAGAAGCCCAAAAGAAAGCCGAGCGCTCGCCTGGTCCAAAGGCAAGTTCTTCCGCATCTTTCTGACATGGTGGAGGAGGATCAGGTCGGCTCACAATTGTTGTGGTGCATGTGCAGACGGCTCAGATGTTTATATACTTTGCAGGAGGATCCTAGTATTTCAGGAGGAGACCATCAGTTTGAATCACAGGTTTTTGAGCTCAGAATTGTGGGCTGTTTGTAGATTTGAACCGGGTACACTGGATCGCAACCCTCTGTTGAATACTTCCCAAATGTCACAGTTTGTAGGCCTTTTCTGGTTCTAGTCAGGTTCCAACAGCCTCAAGAGAACTCAAAGCTGAAACCCTCTCATTCCGCAGAAACCCTAAGCCCTAAAACCCTAAACCCTAAGCCCTAAACCTACACTGGGCTCTTGTAGAACAACATTTTACATTTTTATGGATACCTGGGCCGCATACCAATAAAAAAGGATCGTTTTTTGATTGTATTTCAACAAGAACCCAGTACAGATGGAGGTTATCCTAAGCCCTAAACCCTAAGTCCTAAAACCCTAAACCCTAAGCCCTAAAACCCGAAACCCTAAGCCCTAAACCTACATACAGATGGAGGTGATATTCTTGGAACGGTTGCTCCCTCTGATGGACGATCTCGACGAGGCCAACTCCGAGCGAGGGCCTCGGCAGTAAGGTTAAGGGTTTCCAGGAAGGACAGGGGGTTAAGGGTTTAGGGTTTAGGGTTAAGGGTTTAGGGTTTAGGCCCCCAATATAGACCCAAAATTTAGGGTTTCCAGGAAGGACATTCCCAGAGGGTCCAAGTACCCAACAATTTGGTACTTGGGTTTGGCAATAGTAATTATAGTACAGGCTTTGGGTAAGTATATGATTATTGGGTACTTGAACCCTTAGGGATTAGGGGCACCCCAATATAGACCCAAAATAAATGGTACCCCTCATTCGGGGAAACTCCCACATGAAGCTTTGTCGCAGGCTGCAATGCCTTTTGATCCCCTGAAGCGTTACAACAGAGAGCTTCTCATCCCCGGGCAAGCTGTAGCACAAACCCATTGAAATCCTGACCGATTTACACTCCCTAAGGGTCTAAGTACCCAATAATCATATACGTACCCCAAACCTGTACTATAACTACTATTACCCAAAACCCAAGTACCAAATTATTGGGTACTTGGACCCTCTGGGACTGTACACCAATAGTTTGGAGAACACCGCCACCTGCAAGGCATTGCTAGTCACTAGCTAGCGGGGGGATCAATTTTGTGGTGCTTTTTTGTGTCCCTATCACAAAAAAAGGACAGTACTTCTGACAATCCGCCATGTGGTTCCATGCAGTTGTCTCTAGTCACTTCGCAGCTTTCTTATCTTTCTTTGCAAGCTCCTGAAAAATTATCAACACTCTGCTTGTAGTCAATTGTTCTTGCTCTTATCGTCCTCATTGTAGTTTGCATTTTCTTTCCCATTATCCCTATATTACCCCAATATAACCCTATACTAACCCCTACATAATCCCTATATAATACAATAGTTTCCCAAACCCTTCGCAGGCAATGCGGCCACTTTCTTGTTCTTAGCAGGGACCTCCTTTCCGCCCTTGGGATCCAAAAGCGTACTTGAAGTTGTTAGGTGGTACCCTCCATACATCTTCGGGCCTGAAACCATGGACCCAAAGTCCTAAACCCTAAACCCTAAATCCTAAACCCTGACCCTTCAACCCTAAACCCTAACCCCTCTAAACCCTCAACCCTTTAAACCCTAAACCCTAGCCGCATAAACCCTAAACTACTTCTTAACTGAACCACCTTCGGCCAGCCGAGGCCATACCTCGTACCGGCCGAAGTCCAGGGCAGGCTTATGAAGCCACCGTGGGGTCCCCTGTTTACTACCTGAACCCCCCAAGTACCTAAACTGCTAGCCTTTCGGGCTGATTTTAGGGATTTTGGGCATTTATCTTACCAATTTTGGGCGTCCAGGTACTTCAATGGGGCTCTAAGGTTGAGGTTTTAGGGCTCAGTGAAATCTGTAAATAATACCTACATTGGGCCCCAGTCTGCATGAATAGTACCTACATGGAGCCTCAGGGCTTTGCTATTATTACATTTCCTGCCACCCGCACTACTACGGTTATGATTATTACTATTATTATCACATGACCATTCGTGGTTCTTTTATGACTGCCACTGTTAGGTACGGCATTGGTGTTTTTAGTTCGGGGTTTCGCACTTAGGGGGTTAGGATTCATGGCCTAGGACCTAGGGTATTGGCAACGCTTGTGTCATTTGGGGCGGAGACAGCAGTCTTATCGTTCTTTTATTCCAGAAGTGTATTCTATATACCGCAAGCTAGAATGATTGCGTAGGACTGAATACCCACCTGTTTTCCTGACCCATAGAGGTCGCAAGTACATAAGCCATGTCTGTCTATGACTGGGGCATTTAGGTTTCGGAGCCTATGGTCCTGGAGAAGGCCTGTCTTTCTAAGATGTATCCCCCTGAGGGTCCAAGGACCCAAATACTGGGGTTTTAGGGCCCAAATACCATCAATAATGTAGTATTTGGGCCCTAAAACCCCTATTATTTGGGTCCTTGGACCCTTAGGGTCCTCAACTGAGCATTCACAATCGGTCTGCAATTCTGAGATCCTTATTCGCATTTCTTTGCTCGAAATCGCTTGACTAGACAACTTAGGATTATCTCCTCCTATCTATTCTCGAAACCGTTGTGTCTCGGGTGGCAGTCTCATAGGGGCTACTGCTGTGTCTCAGCACGTTCTTCAATGCCATAGCCTCAAAGTACATCCCATCGAAGCTCAATAACTATCCCTAGATGCTGTTTAAGCTTTCAATATCAGCTTGACATGCAATCCCCCTTGATAATGCATTAGGTGACCTCAACTTAGACTTGCGCGAGTGCAGCGAAGAAAGTGATAGCCGCAACCATGTAGTAAGCGTGAAAGTCCAAGTAGAAAAATAGTAGCTGGCCTTAGCGCAGAGTTCCTACATAGCAACCAGTTTGAACCCAAATGATCCATTAGTGATGTACAAAATAAGTCCTGATCCTCAAGCCCTTACCTTCCCGTGTCTTGTGACCGAGCTTACGTTGAAAGTTCCTGCTATGACAGCACTTCCATCTTTAGCGCTCCTTGAATACCGTCATGATTCGTGACATGGCGATCTCCCGAACACAGCCCTACGCAACGCCTATTAGCCCTAAGGGTCCAAGTACCCAATAATCATATACTTACCCAAAACCTGTACTATAACTACTATTACCCAAAACCCAAGTACCAAATTATTGGGTACTCGGACCCTCTGGGTAGAGACCCCTATGACCCCTCTGTCACCCCGAGGAGACCCTATTTGCTGAATCCCTCCCTAAATGCTAACCTCCAAACCCTAAACCTAGGCCCTACCTAGACCCTCCTCCTACCCTCTATTCGGGCCTAAATACCTACTATTAGGGACCATACATATCCAATTAAGGGTACAAGGAGGGTCCTGGTATAAACTTCAAAACTGCCAACAAAAAACCCTAAAGACTCAGGTGCCTCGTTTTGGACCCACAAGACTTCATGATCCAAGAAGTCTTCGGCGCGAGAGGCGACTCATGGCCAAAGCTGGGTAGCCATCATCAGCACCTCGGCCATTCCACAGATGGCTAAGGAATGCAAAGTTAAGCCGAACGTACCAGGTAATTGTATGGATTACAGGATTAGATGTATTGTAGTTATATGCCTGTATATTGCATTACATACATGATTTTGGGTTGAGGGCCATTTAGGGTTTAGGGTTCGTTTATTGAGGAGCTCGGGGGGCCCCCAGCACTGGGTCCAGGAAAGGAATTCCTTAGGAGGACCCCCCACCCTGTAATAGTGGTATAATAGGAATATTAAGAGGACCCTAATATAATCCCTATTATCCATAATAGTCGCTATTACAGGGTGGGGGGTCCACCTAAGGACTTCCTGGTGCTCTGTGGTACGGGCTAATGTGGCCTTTCTTACATGACTTCAAGAGGATAGGGTTTAGGGTTTAGGTTTTAGGGTTTCTTAGGTCAATCCCCCCCCTAGTAATGGTTCCTTAATCAGGAGTTCATAGGGCCTTAGTGTACCTACAACAGCCCCTTGTGGTATCCATTACTGAGGGGGGGAATTGACCCAGGGGAATATCAGGGCTAAGATGGGGAAGTCCCTAAACCCTAAACCCTAAACTCTACATGACCTAGACAAGGAGGACCACTCCTTTGTATACTTGTCAAGGAATCCGGGGTTCGGGTGTTTTTTGGCTGCTTTGTAGAGTTTATAGTTCCCCTGCTTAGGGTTTAGGGGTTTAGGGTTTAGGGGTCAAGGGTTTAGGGTTTACTTTGATAGATTTGATTTTCCTGCCACTTAAGGTGACGACTTGGAGGTTCAGGGTACTAACAAAACAGTATTTATGGCCTACTCATGAGCCTGTGAAGTCCACAAATGGGGTTATAACTGGTACCAGTTATAATTGGGTTATAACTACCCTGAGCCTCCAAGTAGTGCTCGATGGCCTAGAACTAAACCCTAAGCCTTGAACCCTGAACCTCGAGCCCTGAACCCTAAACCCTAAGCCCAGGTTCCACTTCCCGTCGAAGGCCTTATCTTCGACTGCCACGGGCTGAGAGTTCGGCTTTCCACCCCTCCCTAAGTGTACATGGGAGTTTCCGACAATCAGGGTCCCTGTTTTAGGGAATCCCTAGCGTAAGGGCTATGGTATATTGGTGTTTGTTTCGCGACCCCAAACCCTAAACCCCACACCCAACACGCCAAATCCTAAGCCCCAAACCCTAAACCCTACACCCCCAACCCCAAACCCCAAACCCTAAACCCTCCTGTGGCGACAAGGTCCTTGGCCATCTCAGACGCCTGGGGATGCGAAAGAGTGTTGGCGATGGTGTTTGCCTGAGCTATCTCTGCCAGGCCAGCATCCCCCCTTTGCGTGGGTTTAAGGTTGAGGGTTTGGGTTTAAGGGTTTGGTGGTTATAACTGTTATTTAGGGGTAATGGAAAAGAAAATGGAAACTACTCTTTAGGGTTTAGGGTTGGGGTTTAGGGTCATTTCTGATGGGAAGAAAACGGAAACTACTACAACGGAGAATCAAATGGGAAACTAAATGGGAGCTTATCGTCCTCTGGGGATTATGTTGGGATTTCCTTAAGTTCATTATTAGACTGGGGCTCCTATTTCGAGACGGGTCCTTACATGGATTTCCCACTTTTTGAGGCACAATATTTCAGGCCAAGTCCCATGTGTAAGAGATCACATGTTCAGGTTGCTTGTTTGGTGTAGGTTGAAGAACGGTTTGGGGATTACGAATACACGATTAGGGGGCTTGGAGAGGGAAATTAGCATTGTCCGTTGCGACTGATTGTAGCCCATGCTGCAAGGCTGCTAATATATAATACAGGAATTATACAGGGATGTTACCCTAAACCCTATTAAGAACCAGTAAGTTGTCGCTTATGTGATTCGTAGCCTGAGCCATCGTTTAAGCACGTGACAAAGAGCTGTGGCTCTATTGCGGAAAAGCCTGCAGCGCCTGCACCTGACTAATGGGATGTGAGCCTTTTCGAATGCTTAGGATCCAGCTAAATAGCCCAATGTAGGTAATATTTGTAGACGTTAGGGCCCAGTACCCTAAACCTAAAACCTTAAAACCTAAACCCTAAACCATCATTTGTATACTTGGATCCTTCGGGCAGTGCTTATACATTCTCAGCAGATGCAACACCTCCGAAGATTTAAGCTTTCCTTGTTTGCTGTTAAGCCCTTAAATGTGTGAGTATCATTTGACCAAAACTTGTTTGATTCGTGTTATTTAGGTCCTTACATGACCTAAACCCTAAACCCTACAAATGTTCACAGAGACAGGTCTCTAGGGGTGGTCGCAAGACTCAGCTTACCCAAGAAGAGACGAAGTCACTGCTATTCGTGACAGAAATACTACTTGTAATAGTCACAGTAAGCGTAACACTGGCAATAGTTGTACTTATAGAAATAGAAGTAGACATAGCTACAGTCATAGTAATAGAACACACTAAAAGGATTTGTAAGGTAGCCTGCTGTCCTCCTCTGAACCTGATGATTTGTCAACTTGCATTCTACGCCCTCCAGCGTCATTTTGCCTTGCCCCAGGCTTCAAGCTCCCCCCCCCCCCCTCAAACCCAGCAGCTTCTCTTTGACAGCTGAGTTACGATAATCTGGTTGTCCTTAACCTTAAACCCTAAGCCCTGGTCCTTAGGGCCTGTGATAGAACAGGACCAGATGACAGAGAGTGCAGCATGCCTTACCAGGAAGCACCAGAACAGGACCTCAAGACCATGTCCATCAACAGATGGGCATTTCCATGAATAGGGGGACCCAAACATAGACCCCAATATATTATATATAATGTAATAATGTAAGCCTCATTGTTGCCTTTACAAGGAGGTGCCCCTAATTTCTGAAAACCCATCACTAGGTTTCGCGAGATGGGTGCCCTTAGGTCATTATTGAAAGAGAACAGCAGTTAACCTCGGGCAGGCGCTGCGGGAGCAGCATCAGCGCTTACCAGGCTGTTTTCCTAGGGATCCAAAGAAATCCAATGTAGGTAAGATTTATCGACTTTAGGGCCCAATGTATTATTTGTATACTTGGGTCCCTTGGGTTCTTGCAATTTGAGCATGGAATCTGGTTCCCGGGGCGGCGGGAGGTACATCAATAACTTGAGTATGTTGCATTTAGAATCTCTTCACTCTTACCTGAAGCACGCTAATGCTAGCATCTTTACTGGAATTCATCTACACTTGGGGACTCCGTCAATCGGTGTCATAGTTTGTCGTGCTGCTGCTTCAGCAGACAGTTTCTTCCTGAATCCGTCCTTTACTCTGCAAGTGAGTAAGGCATGGGGCTGGGTGGGACTCTGGCGCCTCAGACTAGATGTTGAGTTCCAGCGTAAGATATTCCCGCCACATACCTGTAGATGCATAAATGGATATACTCTTCACCGGAGCTTGATTTTGACAGCCACCCCAGGAATTCATCCCTTAACCTTGCCTCTGACCTCAAACCCGTAGATTGAGAGTGGACAGGGTCTGTCAGTGTGGCAGTCCAAGATAGAGTAGAATGATGTCCTTCTTTGGGTTGTTGCATTTTCTAAGAAGAATATAACCGTATTTTGTCCGACAGCCAAAAAAACTTGACATGAATCCTACACCCTAAGCCACTAAAGCCCTAACCTGAATCTAAACTTCCAACCCTTGGGAGGCCAGAGGTATGGAGAAGTACAGCGGAGCTTGATGCAAAGAATTGTGGAGTCCTGGGGCGTCTTCCCTGGCCAGGGGCTCGTCTGCTGTGGTTTAGGGTTGGGATCACGGAAAAGAAAATGGAAACTACCATATGGCATATTGGGGTTTTATAAATGGAAAAGCTGCTATTTACGGTTCAGGGTTTAGGGCATTCAGTGCTCAGATGCCTGCAGGCTCATGGATTGCTAGCAGGGTTATAAGAAATTTGGGCTATACCTAAAGTTCCCCTACGTATAACAAAGCCGATGAACCTCCCTGTCGGGATTGCAGAATGTCCTGCCGCCTCTAACATGACTCATGATACTTCGGTGTGAGGGCTTCCTTCCCACAGCGCATGTAGTCCAAGCGGATCTTCAGGCAGCAGGTATAGAAATCATCAGCTTCTACTGTGCAGTAGTGACCTTAGGCCAACATCGCGACGCGGTCTTGGAGCAGGAGTTCGTGGACATCTCAGATGAAGCGGATGGCGGAGAGCAGTGCCTTGACTGAAAGCTAGCACCGGTTCTCTGGCCTCAGGCGTTTTTGTTCATCGAGGGTCGGCCTAGGGGCATCGGGGAAATGCAGACGGATTATGGGAAGCCTTTCCCTTGTTTCCAGAGTGTGCATTTAGCAGACTCCCCGTGCATGGTGCCTTGCTTACTAAAGCTCAGTCGTAAAAAGTTCTGCGCTGATGAAGACCAACCAATATACGATGATCTACACCGGCAGATCCCGGAGCCGAAAGAGGGTTTAGGGGTCTAGGGGGTTTAAGGTTTAGGGTTGAGGTTTTAGGGGTTTAGGGGTTTAGGGTTTAGGGGTTAAGGGCTTAGGGTTTTAGCGGTTTAGGGTTCTGACCACTTCACAGCGATCTCCATAGTCAAGAGGCTCCTTCGAAAAGATGCCGCAAGTTCTTGAGATGTCGTTGGTCACATCTGAACGTTCTGGATGGTCTCAAATCCAAGTATCATGTGTTCCAACATAATCCCTTCCTCAGAATAATAGCCCCTACAACACCACCCCCTAATAACAAATATTTGCTCCCCTTTTTTTCATATATATATATATGATATATATACATATATATATATATGGATAGCATGTATTTTATTGGGGAGTGGATACTATTAGGTGGGGTCATTAACCGGGGCAGGGAACGATTAGGTCCTCTGGTTTTGTCTTTCACAAGTCGATTCCGGAGCCTAAAGTCTACACCCTCAGCCTAAACCACCGAAACCCAACCTTTCATGAGAAAGTGCTTTTGCTGGTCTTTCCACCTAAGCCCGAAAACCCTAAGCCCTAGAATCCCAAAACTCACTCTCAAAGGCCAACTGCCGTTAACACCTCAAAACTTCAGCCCTCCATCCCAGAATGCAACCGCAGACCTTCCCAAAAAGATCCTTAGCCACCCAAAATCGAGACCCCCAACCCAAAATCTTAACTCCCAAATGTAAAGCTGGGGCCTATCCCCTCGACCGCCCTGCGAAGACCAAACCGCAAACCCTAAACCGCCAACCCTAACACTACAAACTATATACCGTAAAGCCTGAGCTTCGCTAAACCCCCTCCACCCACTCACCCCTTCCCCTTTAGGGCTTGGGCTTCAGGACCCCTAAATCATAAACCCTAATGCACCAGGTCCAGCAGCCTCTTTGCCCTGCGGCCCTTCCGGGCAACAAGGGCTAAGGATCGACTCTTGAAGCTTTCGGACCTGGTGCCGGGGCACCTGGAGTGGCGGTGTTCGATAGTAATGGTATTAGGAACAGTAATGGTATTAGTAAGGACTTTAAACAGGATTTGGAGTGTGGATTATTCGGGGGCATTCTGCCGCTGAGCTTTTAGTTTAGGATAGGTTTGCATGGGTTTTGGGGTTACATGAGGAGGGTCGAATATTCATTTAGAGATTAAGGTTGGGAATGGACAAGAAAAGTAAAAGCTACTATGACTTTTTATAGCTTTGGTAAGCTTTGAGGTTTGCAGGGCTTAGGCGTGAATTGGGGAATGGGTTCTAGGAACTATTGTGATTAATGCAGAATTTAGTTGGGGACTACTATGGGGTTACGTTCCTTTCCACTCGGTGGGTGTGAGGATTTCTTTATGGAGTACTCACCAGCTGAGGTTCGCCCTTGTTTTACCTTACTGAACCCTCATTGCAGGGGAATGTAAGGGAGAGTACTATAGAAGGATTGTAATAGGGGAATCCATGAAGGGCAGGGTATAGCCAGTTTGGGGAAGCCGAGTGTGTGGTGTGTGTACTGGGAGGTTTGAGGGTTGAGGGCTTTAAAGGCTTTGAGGGCTTTAACGGTTCTAAGGTTTGTGGGTGTTTTGTGGACTTGGGTGTGGAAAATCAGATTTCAATACTTTAGGGCTTGTTTTGTTGAGAAGTTTGCTGCGAGGTGGTGATGCTAGGACAAGAGCCCAGACCCCCTAAAGGATCCAAAAAATGGACCCCCCCCCAAAAGGCCCCATTACTACATTGGGCAAATTAGGCGATTATTCGCTGGCTCCATTTTTTGTACAGTTAGGGGGCCTGGGTAACACGCTATCGGCCACGGTGTCAAACAATCAGTTGGCCTTTTCCTGGGCAATCCAGAAGTCTTGATAGAGAGGATTTGGGAGGACCCCTCACCCTGTCATAGAGGTATAATAGGAATATAAGAGGACCGGGATATATTCCTTATTATCCTTTATATTCACTATTACTAGGTGGGGGGTCCACCTAAACGATAATCGGGACTCCAGCAGGTAAAAAGGGTTGATTTCCCAAAACCATATTCATACTCGGTATAGGGGACTGTACCCTGTTCAGGGTTACCACTAGAACGTCCCAAGCCACTTACCTGAACCAAACGGAGCAACAGCGGAACTCGGCCATGAGGTCCCGTGTGCGGACGACGGACTGACATCTTGCCAGTTGTTGTGCTCCGGGTGTCTCAGCATCAGCAGCCCCTATTCAGGGGGGATCCCCAGCATAAGTGAGTAATATTTTATTTGGGGATATTATGGTACCCAATCTAGAGTAAGATTCTATCCTCCTTTTGGGGTATAGTATTTTATATAAGGAATAGAATCCTACTGGGTTTAACCACCAAAAAAAACACTACTCAAGTGGACCCTTACTTTGAGATCCAGCCTGGGGTTGCTGGTTGGCGAGAGGGGTGGAAGCCGATGTCAGGATTGCACCTCTGTTTTCACTTCAGTACTGCCCCCCCTCA